>CAUYQG010158040.1:0-38157 GCA_963574415.1 Tarsius wallacei | reverse complement strand
ATTCCACACTTTGGTAGGCCGAGGCAGGAGGATCACTTGAGCCCAGGAGTTCAAGACCAGCCTGAGCACTTGGCCAAGACTTCATCAAAAAAAAAAAAATCAAAAAATTGACCAGGCGTGGCAGCACACACCTGTAGTCCCAGCTACTCAAGAGGCTGAGGTAGAAGGATTGTCTGAGTTCAGGAGGTCAAGGCTGCGATGAGCTGTGATGGTGCCACTGCACTATAGCCTGGGCAACAGAGTGAGGCCCAACTCAAAAAAAAAAAAAATTGGAAACCATTATATATGTTATACATGAATTTTTTTAAAGCAACTTATTTGCAAACACGGCCAGGGTCCCTGGGACTTGCCTACAGGCTCTGTCTTTCTGCATCGCCCATGCTATTCTGTATCAGCAACATGAATGACAAATGATTCAGAACTGCACACAGAAGCATGTGCGCACGGGGAGATCCCACAGGACCCTGGAACCATGTGTTCGAACGCTCACTACCCAAGCAGGAGGGGCATGACATCATGAAAGTCGGTTTGCAGATAGCAGGCTGATGTGCCTCACACATGCCTGCACACATACACACATGTGTGCACACATGCTGGAGCAGTCTCAGAATTCCTGCAACTCCAGGATTCAGATGTGGGCCTGTGACTCCCAGGAAGAGCGCCCTGGGGTGAGGAACTGTGCGCTTGACCACACACCTGGGGTGCGCACAGGTTATTTGGAGCCTATAGTCATCTGTGAAGGACTGGGGATAGGATTCACATTGAGTCGAGGGAGCCCTGACATCAACCTCTGACAGAGTGCCATGTGTTTAAGTCCTCATGTTCTGTCCACCCTCTCTCCAACGAAGACTCTTCTCTGATCTTAAGTTAAAACCTCAGGCTAAAAAACAAAAAGCAGACAAAGTCAGTCTTTATGGAACTCCCACTTCCCCAGCTGAGAGCTCCCCCTGCTGAAGACAGCCACTTCTCTTTCTTCCTGCACCTGGACCCCATACCTCACGTCTTTTTCCTTCGACCCTTTGCTGTTCCAATCCTGCCTTCGTGACAATGGCGGCTCCCTGCTCCCTGGACCTGTGCTGTTCAGAGGGTGGTCCTGGCACACTGAGGATTCATGCTGGTCTGCGGTGACATCGGTGGTCACGTGGAGGGCAAACATGTAGACACTTGGATGCCAATGAGACCGAGTAACTTTAGGTCTGCAAACTCTAGTTATAAACTTAGGCTTGAATGTTAATGTCTATTTATTTCACTTTCCTAGTAATTTATTGTTATCGTATTTTATCAAAATGTTCATCCATGATGAACTGGAAATGTTTTTAAATATGTATTTTTAAGTCGCGACGTCCACTCTCTCTTAACGTTCCCTGTGGACTAGCAGGCAGCTCTGTCCACATTCAGGTGATTTCATGCATCACAAAGCAGGTGGGACAGGTGGCTCCCAATCCCAGATATCCCTGACTGTAAGGAATTGTCCCTTTGTTAGTATAGGGGCCAGCCTGCTTTGCAGAAGGACCATGTGGATTCAAAGACAGATCCCAGCCATGCCAAGGACCGTAATTTCTCATTCTCATTTCATGAGACTTTCTAAGCCCAAGGAAAGCATTGTTCTTTGCCTGGTGCTGTGACCCACACACCTGACAGAAAAGAAGCCAAGTTTATGAGAAGGCGGGACAGCAGGTGGCTTGCATGATCGTGTGTTTATATAAAGCCAGCTGCATGTGGAGAGGCCCTTTGGGTACTTTGAGGTTTTTGTCCGGTGTTTTCAGCAGGAGTACAATATTTTTTTGAGTTGAGGTCTCGCTCTGTTGCTTGAGTGCAGTGGCACAATCATAGCTCACTACAGCCTCAAACTCCCAGGCTCAAGCGATCTTCTCACCTCAGCCTCCTGAGTAGCTGAAACTACAGGCCTGAGTCAACATGCCCAGCTAACTTCTCTGTCATTTTTTGTAGAGACAAAGTCTTACCAGGTTGCCCAGGCTCATCTCAAAATCCTGGCCTTAAGTAGTCCTCCTGTCTTGACCTCTTGAAGTACTGGGATTTCCATGTCCAACCCAGGAGTTCAACTTTTTTTCAAGTCCACACATGAAGTCTTTGCTTGTTTGAATATGACCACCAAGAGTAGCCAAGTTTTCTCAAAGTTTGTCTCAGTCCTTGAGGGCAAACGTGACCAAACTTTTCCTTGAACTGAAGCTCTACTTGTTCATCGCCAGATAGTAAACTTCCACAAAACTAAGTGGTGTAAGCCAACAGCAACACTCGTTTGGCCCCTGAAGACTCCACCTGCATGGGGCTCAGTAGGAAGAATGCATCTTTATTCTACTCAACATGGGCTGGCAGCTGGAAGGCTAGGTTGAAGTCCTCAGAGGACGCCTCCCTCATGGCCGGGGCCTGGTCCAGAGGATGCCATCAGCAGGGGCTGGAGCAGCAGAAACTCCCTCCACCACCCTGCGTCTCTCTCTGTTCTGGTGGGAGCTCTCTGCGTGGGCTCTCCAGAACAGCGGCTTCAGGACTTCCCATGTGTGAGCACCAGGCTCCTAAGGCACTGGTCCAGAGAGAGCAGGCAATGAGAACACCCTGCCACACTTCATGACCTCGCATCAAGGGCACACATTCTGTCCCTCGAGGTGGTCACAAGTCAGGCACAAGGGGAAGAAAGACACCCCACCTCTTGGTCAAGGTTCAGGGAGGGCATATGGGACCAGAAATATTGGTGCAGCCCTTGGAAAGCACAGCTTGTCACCACAGACACAGACACAGGAGACAGCATGCAAGGTGCTCACTGAGGCATCCAGCATGTCTAAGTGTGAAGGTGGCCTGAGCTCGCCAGCTTTGATACTGAGCTGTGACCCAGAACCTACCAGCCCACTGTGGCCACGTCAGTCACCTGGGCCACATCCTCAGAGAAGAAAGGACTGGTGAGACTCTTTGCTCTATGCCATACCTTCCCCATGCATTTCTAGAGTCAGAGCTGTTATCTGTGGCTCTGACACCAGGCCCAGTCAGATGACTCCGTGAGCACTTACTGGTACCCTGCTCTGCCCAGCAGAGCCCACCAGATCAGAAGCTACCTCCTCCATGCAGCCTTCCTTGCTTCTCCTCTAGCAGGTGTTTTCTTTTTACGAAGAAAAGTTCCATCTTTTGTGCCACACCTGGATTCCCATCAGCTCACCACCAGAGCACGTGAGCACAGCATCGCCCTTAGTCATTGGCTTCTTTGTGACCCCTGAATAGCCTGCGAGTCCTTCAGGGTCTGGGGCCATATCGGCTGTTTGGCCCTGACCAGTGACTGACACACACAGCTATTGACAGATGAATGGGGAGGGGAGAGTGTGTGAAATTCCAGCAAAACCCCCCTGATGCTGTTTGTTTTATTTTTATGATGAAAAGTTGAAATTTTGTTTTGCTTATATTTATTTCCCTGGGATTCCATGCACAGACACACATTTATGTGTTTGCCAACTGTGTGGTGAATATGCAATTGTATGTGAGTGTGTGTTTATATATTTGTGTGTATGCGTATTTTATGTGAGAGTAAATCTGTGAATGTGTGTGTGTCTCTGTATACATGTCTTTGCATAAATGTGCCTGTGCGGGTGTGGTGAGATTTATCTGCCTGAGTGTACACGTTTGTGTGTGTCAGCATGTGGATGTTTGTGTTGGCGTGTTTGTGCTTGTGTGTGAGCATATGTCTGTACGTCTGTGTGTATGTATTTACATCTGTATCTAGGTTACCTGTATGTTTGTGTGTGCACAAATATGTGTACTCTTGGAAGTGTGTCTACTCATGCCACATGCAAATGTGTGCCCATGCAAATGTGTGTGTGCCTGAGAGAGTGTTCACTGGTCCAGAATTAATCCAAAGTAGAAATTCCAAAACCGGGCAAACTGTCTTGTGTCGCTCCTCTCTTCAGCCGCAGTGCAGCGACAGTGGAGGAATGAGGGACTGAAACCCTCCTGAGAGCAAAGCCACCGGTCCCGAGCCCTGGGTGTGCGGGCGGGGCCCTCATTGGCGATTCCTCCAGCGTCCCGGGAGGCCACACTGACTTCCTCCGGGGACGAGGAGCGGGGCAGAGGTCAAGTGACTCGCTCCAGACCCCACAGCAAGTCGCGGCGCTCTGCAGGGCCTGCCTGCCAGGCCCACGCTCCCGCGGCTCTGGCACCCGGCCCGGGCCGCGCTGCCCGCTCTGAGAGCCCCATTGTGGGCCAGAAGTGGCCGGGTGCCATCGCCGGCATCCGCAGGTGACGGCTCTGTTGCGAGATGCCAAGGGAGGAGCGGCTCCCGAGGCGACAGGAAAAGGGCTGGGAGTAACAGCCGTGTGGCCGGGGAGAGGGGAGAGGCGAGAGGAAACCGACGCTGATGCGGAATAATGAGGACGCGGGGGACACACAGGGAGACGGGCGCGGGCGGGCGCTCCACACAGGGGCCGCAGGAAGCGGGGGGAGGCGGGGAGGAGGCGCGGGCGCAGGAAACGTTTTGTTCCCGCCTTAATTGGGGACCCCGCTCGGGGTCGCTGGCAGTGGGCGCAGTCGAGCGTGGCTGTGGGGACAATGGGAGGCTGGAAGGCCCGGAAAGGCCGCCAAGAGCGGGCTGGGGCCCAGCCTGGACGCCAGGGGGACTCTTCTGGGCGCAGAAGGGGCTCAGCAGCGCCCCTGAACTGCTCCCGGCAGGCTCTCCAGGAAGGCCACATGGTCGGGGTGTCCATGGGTGGGAGAGCGCCCACTGGGTGCTCCACAAGAGGGACATTTTGAAGTCACTGGAGATGGGGAGGCCTGAGGAAACAGAGCAAGTCATATCCAGGGTGACCAAAAGGCTCTTTTTTTTTTTTTTGAGTTGGAGTCTCACTCTGTGACCAGGCTGGAAGCACAGTGGCACTGTAAGGCCACCGCAGCCTCCACCTTATGGGCTCAGAAGATCCTCCTGCAGGCGCCCATCACCACACCAGGCTAATTTTTTTTACTTTTTATTTTTTGTAGAGACAGAGTCTCTCTATGTTGCCCAGGCCGGTCTCAAACTCCTGGGCCCAAGCAATCCTCCTGCCTTAGCCTCCCAAAGTGCTGGGACAGAAATCCAAAGTAGACAGGAATCCACTACACCAGGACAGGAATTTTTTTTAAGTCCTGCTTGGGCTAGCAAGTAAGAACTCCCAAGGGTCAGGCTTAAGTAATGACAGGTGATCAATGAACTCCCCCTAAGTGGACATTGCTGGCTAATAGTGGGCTGTTGTTTTGGGGGCTGGGACACATGAATTGGGGACCGAGCACAATTCCCTGGGACAGCAGGAGAGTGACCAAGATGCCACCAGGCTGAGCACGGTGGCTCACACCTATAATCCTAGCACTTTGGAAGGCTGAGGCAGGAGGATAGCTTGAGGCCAGTAGTTTGAGACTAGCCTGGGCAACATATCAAGATGCTCTCTCTAAAAAAAAAAAAAACCACAAATTTTTTTAAGTAACAGCAAAAGATCACTAGATATACAGAGAACGCAAAGGTACATGAAATAGAAACACTAAAACAAACAAATAAGTGGCCCTAGAGGAAATAGGCATAATTCGGGACAACAAAAACTTTAGGGGGAAAAAAATATCTAATTAGTATCCTCAGAGAGATTTGAGATATAACACATCTACAAAACGAGACTAGAATGCTCTAAAAATGGGAGGGAAAATTAGAAAGGGCTCATGGAAATTAAAAATATGTTTTCTGGGTTTAAAAATTAAATGGAAGAATTAAGAAATAATGCCAAGAATTTTCTTGACACAGAACAAATATACAACAGCCAAAGACATGATAGAAATGGTACAATGCATTTCAATTCAGGAAAATGGCGTGAGACACAGCAGTTTCAGATAAAATGTGAGACGGGGTGATTACAAAAGACATGAGATAGAAAAAGAGTTAAAAGTGAAGTTAACATGAATCTTCACATTTCAGTGGCCCATTGCATACCAGCAACATGAATGACAAATGATTCAGAACTGCGTACATGCTTCTGAAGTAACAGAACCCCAAGGATATAAAAATATATATAAAATGCTGAAAGACAGAAAAATCAGGCCATATACAAAGAATTGAGGCTCAGGAATGTTAATCAGCAATGCTAGTGTTATAAGACAATGCAAAAAAGAACTTCAGTTTCTACCAGAAGGTTATTTGCCCAATAATTTTATTTTCATATAAATGTATGCAAGCATTTATACCAACCAAACTATTAATACATCTGAGATAAAATAAATACATTTTTAATCATGCAAGGACACAGAAAGAATTCCTTAGGACCGTGCCACAACAAAACAAGAATAAAAATTAACAGAAATGGAAGAGTAGCACAAAAGAAACAGTAGAATTATCCCTGAAGTGCAATGAAAAGAAAGATAAGGATGACAGTTGTCAAGAAGGTCTAGAGACAATCGATCCAAATCAGAACAAAAGAAAAGAAGGCTTTGCAAAGAACATATCCAAGAGACTGGGATGGACTCAACCGATGGAGTCAATTCTCTGCACCTTTGAGGATATCAGTTTACATAAAATAGAAGCTAGAGGCACCCTTGTTAGTGCTCTCAGAGCTGCTACATTAATAGATGAGATGGCACATGTAAAAAGTTACCTGATGTGTAGCCAAGTAGGTGACCTTCAATGTATGAGGATACTAAATGTAGTCAGTGTTACTTAGCATTCAGTAGAACTCTTAGTATGACCTCCATTCTGATGACTTCAGATAGTACTCATCTACATCAGCTAGGGTGACATTGGGCTGCTGGTCAGAGACTTAAAATGATTATGGTTCAAAGGGAGGGGCAGTTTATTTCCTCTCAAATAAAGTTTGAAGATAATCCAGAGTTGTTTGCTTGTTTGTTTGTGTTGGGGTCTCTTTCTGCCACCAGACTGGAGTGCAATAGCACAATCATGACTCACCGCAGCCTCTACCTCCTGGGCTCAGGCAATCCTTCCACCTCAGCCTCCAGAATTGCTGGTACTACAGGCATGTGTCACCATGCCCAGCTAACTTGTTTGATTTTTTTGTAGACACAAGCTCTCACTGCATTGCTTAGGTTGGTCTCAAACTCCTGGACTCAAGCAATCCTCCCACCTCAACCTTCCAAAGTGCTGGGATTACAGGCATGAGCCACAACACCCAGCCACAGCGCTGGTTTGATGACTCCACTGTATCATCAGTCCCAGGCTCTCACTCTTTGTTCTGCCATCTGTAGTCCATAGTTTCCACCTTTGGGTCATCTCATGGCCACAAGATGGTTGCTGAAACCCACCCATCATATCCAAGTTCATGGGCAGAAGGAGAAAAGGGCAAGAGCAAAAAAACAACTTTCCACTGAATAACCCCTAAACAATCTTTCCCAAAAACCTCACTCAGTAATTTCTACTTATATCTCATTGACCAATTTTCTCTCTAAGGTAGGTTGGGAAATGTAGTTTTCTAGGAGGACATATTATTGCAGAGGTTCTTTTAGTGAAAAAGAGAGCAAGAGAGTGGATGTTGTACATATGCCTATTGTTACTCTATCCTTGAATGTCGTCTTACACTATCCTATCTTACTCCATTGTTGCATTAAAAACCACTCCAAAACCTAATGGCTCCAAAAAACAACATTTAGTTTGCTCACAAATCTGCATTTGGAGGAGAGCTTGGTGGGGAAGGCTCATCTTAGCTTGATGGGGATGGCTCATCTCTGCTCCGCACTGCATCATCAGAGATAATTCAATGATGTGGTGAAGGATCAACTCACTAACATGACTGACAGCTGAGATCTCAGCTGTGCTGAAGACTGAGCTCCTTGGCTCCTCTCCGTGAAGCTCTCTCCATGGGGCCTGGGCTTCTATACAACATGGTGGCTGGCTTCCAAGGGCAAGAATCCCAAGAGAGAGAGCCAAGAAAAAACTGTGTAACCTTTTATGGCCTGGCCTAGGAAACCACATGGCATCACTTTCACTATACTTAATTCACTGGAGACATTGCAAAGGCCCACCCAAGGGGACAAAGATATTACCTCTTGATGGGGGGGGGGGGCCCAGAAGTGGCAGAGTTCTGAAAGAGAATGTGAAATGGAAAATACTGTTGCAGTCATTTTTAGAAGATACAATTTTCTGCGGTTAAGACATCAAACTTGCAGATATAATTTCCTCCTACAGTAGACCACATTGAAATCTCAAAATTTCAATGAATGAAACCCCCCTCCAACATGATGTTATAAGACCATCCTGAGATTCTTTTAAATTTGAAGCTTACAGCTCTGTTGACAATCATGCTTGTCCTTAAACAGGCTGCAGTTGGAAATTCACTGGGGTATGACCTCATTTGCAATCAAAACTCATGAGACAAATGATATGAGATGGAGTTCTCAACAACTACGGGCAAAATGGTCTTCTTCCTGAAATGGTATGATGTAGGATTGGGCTAGGACAGAAAAGTAAACAATTCAGGTGGAAAGACAAGGCTGCCTAGTGCCCAAGGGTAATTTGCTTTCTTCATTGACCCATAGGGAAGATTTTCCTAGGATTACGGCATATCCTACAACCCCTAAATTGAATTTGACTCAATCAGCTAGAAAGGTAGACATCAACTATTCTCTAAGTTCAATAATTTTTAGCAAAAGTATACCTTTTGAACTTTTTTTGGACATACACTACAGTAAGAAATGAGATTTATGTCATAATCAAATATGCATATGTTTTTAATATATATGAAACTATTTTTACAAAACAATTTTTGCATTTACCATGTGTAACACATCCTGATAGTTTCTATTTTACTATATTATTTTCTAGTATATTAAATTTTATTAGTTAAAAGATCAAAACAGGCCATAATCCAGTGAGTTGACTTCACAGCCTAATGGACTGTGGCCCTCACTTGAAAAAGACTGAGCCAAAGGTCCCTCTCTAAGCTGTTTTGTTTCTCATTATGTCAAACTAAAACTGGCTCTCTACTTGGTTGCTACCAGTTCCTAGTGAATGGTGTGCCCACACAATGCAGATAAGTCTCAGAGTAATTTAAGAAGTGGAATTTTAAAGTAGTTTTCTCTGCTCAAATGGGGGAAAAAATCTTAATTTTTTTCTGATCATAAAATGTAGGGACTTTTGGTTAAACCTGGAAGAGTGACACAAGCATTGATCGCTGCTTCTTCCTCAAGACCGTCTAAGATGAGTTTAAAGTGAGAGGATTAAAACAAGACAAGGAGAATGGGAGAGTGATGGCAGCAGCAA
Source organism: Tarsius wallacei (assembly GCA_963574415.1). NCBI lineage: Eukaryota > Metazoa > Chordata > Mammalia > Primates > Tarsiidae > Tarsius > Tarsius wallacei. The sequence continues at coordinate 28,937 of CAUYQG010158040.1, read as the reverse complement.
AACTCGAAGAGGGGATAGGGAGCAGATGAGGGAGAAGTGATAAGCAGCAAAAGTACTGACTTATGCACTCCTGGGAAAGAAACTCTCACTCCACATTGGGGGAATGCAGACACAAAACCACAGAACCCATGAAGTCGTAAACGCTGGAGGCACCTGCTCCAGAGAGGGAGGGCCTGAGCATAGGCCTGAGAATAGGATGAAATCTGTGAAGAGCTGCATCTTCCTCACCCTGGCAGAAGGCAAAGATGGACCATCTCAGAGACTAAAGCAGGATGTCTCTGATCTGGGGAATGCCAGGAACAAAAGTGGGCAGGGGTCCATACTACAAACAGGTCATTATGTGAAATTTCCATACTGAATATTGGAACCCTCAAGCCTATTGGCCACCAAACTTATTGGCCACTAGGTATACTTTCCAAAAGGAAATGAGAAGATCCTTCTCTGGGAAATTTGAACAAGCCAAAAGAAAAGACCTAGATCCTTACATCAGGGGTTCTCATAGGATGACCTGAAGAGATCAACCCATAGTTGATAAGTTCCAACCATATGCACAAAATTTCCAATCCACTCTTCTGTGCTCTGCTTTTAAAGTTCAGCAGACAGCCAAGGATTCCTAGCTATATAAAAAGGTGCTCTGATGAAAAACAGATAAAGAAAGAAAGAGAGAGAGAGAGAAAGTAAGAAAGAAAAACTATTAAAGGAAGCAGAACTTATATAGAAAAACAAAAATTACACCCAAAAATTATGATTAATATTCAGAGAAATCAAGAGAAAAAAATTACATCAATGAAAAAAACAATATTTTATAGAAAGAAAGCAATCAGAGAAAAGTAAATAAGCTCTTAAGACTTAAAATATGGTAGTAGGCTAGGCACAGTGACTCAAGTCTGTAATCCCAGCACTTTGGGAAGCCAAGGTGAGCGGATTGCCTGAACCGCAGTTCGAGAACACCCTGGGCAACCTGGCAAGACCTCATCTCTACAATTTAAAAAAAAAAATCACAAAATTAGCCAGCATGATAGTGCATGCCCGTAGTTGCAGCTACTTGGAAGGCTGAGGTGGAAGGATCTCCTAAGCCCAGCTGGTCAATGCTGGGGTGGCTGTGAGTGTACCACTGCACTCCAGCCTGGGTGACGAAGTGAGACTCCTACTCAAAAAAAATATATATATATATATGTGTATATATATATATATATGTATATGGTAGTAGAAAAAAAAAAGAAAAACTCAGCATAGTATAGTATTAAAAAGATGTATAGTTAAGGACATCTTGTAAAGAAACAAGAGAGATAAAACGTGTGTGTGTATGTGTGTGTATGTGTCTCACAATTTTACTATCCACTGATCAGCTGATGGGCATTAGAACTTGAATTTTTTTTTAATGCTTTTAAAATTTGAAGATCAGTCCAGGAGATCCAATAACCAACAATGAGAGTTCAAGAATAAGAAAATAGAAAGAATATTATTTTTAAAATAAATAGCCCAGTAAAACTTACCAGTATTGAAAGACATGAGTATCCCGATTGAAATCACCCATCAAATGCCCATCAAAATAGGTGAAAATCGATTCATACTAATGCTTAGTATTTGGCAATTTCAGAGTACTAGTGACTAAGAGAAGACCCTAAACATTTCCATAAAGAATATAAAATTTGATATACAAAGGATTAGGAATCAAAATGTTTTTGGACTTCTTTACAACACCACCAAAGCAAGAAAAAAAGAGACTCTTACCAACTCTGGAGAAGTTGTACGTGGACGAAAATGCAAGTATTCTTAGCACCTGGTGTGGCCTGACCTAGAGTCATTTTACACTGCCTTATGATATAACCACAACAGGATGATGGGGGTTGGAAGGAAGACATGGAAGTGTTCTAAATCCTCATCTTCTACAGTGGGAAGTTGATATATAATATAGAAAACTGGGCCGGGCATAATGGCACAAGCCTGTAATCCAGTACTTTGAGAAACTGAGGCAAGAGAATTGCCTGAGCCTGCAGATTCGTGACCAGCCTGGGCAACACAGTGAGACCTTGTCTCTACAATAAATCAAAAAATTAGCGCACGCCTGTAGTTCTGGCTACTTGGAAGGCTGAAATGGAAAGATTTCCAGAGCCCAGCAGGTCGACACTGGGGTGGCCATGAGCATGCCACTGAACCCCAGCCTGGGCGACAGAGTGAGACTCCAACTCCAAAAGAAAAAAAATATTGAAAACTGAACAATAACAAAAAACAGTAAAACTATTTAGCTCTGCTCCTAATTCGTTGTTACTAAATCTCTGTGAACCCCAGTCTCCTGATTCCTAAAATGCTACTAACTAGGTACATACACATGATGGAATATTAGGCAGCCATAAAGAAGAACAAAATCATGAACTTCTCAGCAAACTGGATGGAATTGGAGACAATCATTCTTAGCGACCTATCACAGAAATAAAGAACCGAATACCACATGTTCTCACTCATAAGTGGGACCTGAACATTAACCACAACATCAGGATTGGCAGTCGCAGGACACACTGACAGGGGAGGGAGTAAGTGATGGGCTGGGTGGGGAGCACATAACAACACAAAGCGTACCTGATCCTAAACCAGGTGAAGTAAAGACCATTTGAAGGCCTCAGCTTCATCTGCACGTGCATTACATATGTACCTAATCCTGACTTGTATCCCTTACTTTTATAATAAAATAAAGTGTAAAAAAAAAAAAGGTACCTAGCCCCCCTCCCAAAAAGTGCTACTAACAAAGGGAGCTAAAAGAATTCAAAGCAGGCTGGGCGTGGTGTCTCAAACCTGTAATTCTAGCACTTTGGGAGGCCGAAACAAGAGTATTGCCTGGTTTCAGGGGTTCGAGACCAGCCTGGGCAACTTGGTGAGACCTCATCTCTACAATAAATCAAAAAATAAGCCAGGCATCGTAGCGCGCACCTGTAGTTCCAGCTACTTGGAAGGTTGAAGCAGAAGGATTGCCTGATTGCAGTGGCCGTGAGCATGCCACTACTCTCCAGCTTGGGCAACAGATTGAGACTCCCACTCAAAAAACGAGTTCAAAGTGGTTGCCTTCTAACCACTTTGGTGGGGGTGGGGGCCACTGGGTAGAACACTGCTCTTATGACCAGCCTTATGGGACTATATGAGTTGTTAAACAACGTACCTTATAACTTTGTGTGTGTGGAAAATGTATATTTAAAGAAATCATTTACATGTGTAAGATTAAACTACAGTTTAAAAAATAAAAGGAATTGAGATACATGTAAAATAAAAATGAAGACACTTTCCTGAAACTCTTGCTCCTGGCGATATCAACTGTCTGTTTAATATATGTTCCTACTTCCTCTTTTCTGGACACAATTAAACCAAAACAGAACCACATTGACGCATATTGTAAAAATCCACTCGTCCCAAAGAACAAATCCCTTGGCTGCCTTCCCTGTGTCAATCACGTGGATCATCTCAAAAACATCGTTGTGAGGACAATATCAACAACTGCCGAGCACAGCCATTCTGAGAACTAAATGCTTATGAGACACTCAGTGGAATCACTATGTAAATTATAAAGCAAGATAAGTAGCGTTGGTTATAGCTATAATTATAGTTAAAAATATAGAAAATCTGATAGGAAGCCAAAGTGCTTGATGAAGTGGTATACTCCACAACCAGCGGATCTTTTCATCCACCACACCAGAAATCACAGAAATCTCGGGAGACGCCTCTGGGTTTCAGGACACCTGAATTCAAGCACGCCATGCATTATTTAAAACCAGGAGAAACAGCCTAACAGATGTTCTAGATAATGGCTGTGTGTCATAGATATTACCTCCTTTGTCTGGGAACATGTACTCATGTTTATAGAAGCCCCTCTTGGGTTCCACACACTGCATAATGATGGAAATGTTTCTTTCAAATGCCGCGGCTGGACAGCATTTTTTTCAACTGAGAATCTAGCTTTAGGCTGACAAGTCAATGTGTCAAACTGATGTGGTATAAGGAGCAAAGTGTGACCTGGCTGTTCTCCTCGGGAACTGTTACTAAATCTCTGTGAACCCCAGTCTCCCAAGGCCTAAAACGGTACTAACAAGATCTTTCTTCCAAATCCACTATGTAGATAAGAGAAAATACACATAATGTGCCCAGCATATGGGAGGCATTTACTGAATCAAATTATTACTTTGCATATACTTACGTGGAAGTGATACCAGGAAACAGCTCCCTTTGCTTTGCATTTTATGTATCCTATTAAAGCATTCCAATCAAACTAAAACAATGAAAAAATTAATTCCTAGACCCTTCAAACTCAATTTGAGCTTATCCAATATTAATTCCACATGTGTGCACCCAATGAAAATCCATAGCAAGTAGGGCAGATACAATGGTGTCCAATCTAGGTCTGGGTCCAGGCTCTATAAACAGAAACAAGAGGCCTTGGGCAAACTACTTGATACCCTGAAGTTCAGTTTCCTCATCTGTAAAATGAGGATAATCATCCACACCTCAGAGGATTGCTCTAAAGACATTACAGCATACTTGCAAAGTATCTAGCCCAGTGCCTGCTTCATTTTAAGTGATCCATCAAACATAGTTATTTTTATTAGAAGGCCCACATTCTCTTATTATCTTGCACTAACAAGAAGATGCTACCTCATGCATTTCCCAAGTGGAAGCATACTCACAGACTGGCAGATATTAAAGAATTGACATGCTTTTATAATGAAAGAATAACAGAGATTTCATGTCAGTATCAGTGCGTGGATGCATTATATTCCACTGGTACAAAAGACTGTGTAACTTTCTTTAAAGGCTTTAATAGGTTTAAAATCAAAAGAGTTCTGACAGCAAATTGTTTTTATCTTAACTAAATTAACCAAAACAAAAGAAGCAAGAAAGAATAAAGGGAAAAGAAGTTTGTAAACCTTAGAATCTAGCCTTGACTCTGCTCTAATTCATTGAATGACCTTGAACAAGCCCAAGTCTTTGTTTCTTTGCTTATAAAATGAAAGTGTCCCTCTGTCCCTGCTAGTATTCAGCATTTTCATGGAGGTTCTAGTCAATGTAATGAGATGAGAAAAATAAGTTAAAGGTGTAAGAATGTTAAACGATGGGTCAGCATAGTGATTATTTTGCAGACAATATCATTATCTACACAGAAAATTTTAGAAGATGTGCAGACTGTTGAATTTAATAAAAGAATTCAAGATTTTCATAAGCAAGACAAACACAAAAAAATTAATAATGTTCCTTTACACCAACAATGACCAATCAGGGATGAGAAATGGAAAAGAAAAAAAAATTTTTCTCAGAGCAAAAACACTACAAGATGCCCAGGAATAAATATAACAAAAGATGCACACAATCTTCTTGAGGAAAAGTGCAAAATGTTATTAAAAGATACGAAATGAGATGGAGAAAGTGTAGAGAGATGAAACATCTTTGAGAAGATTCGATATTATCATGATAGTGAGTCTTCCCAAAAACGAATCTTTAAATTTGACAGAATTTCAACAAACACCTAAATCAAATCTTTTTGGAATTTGATGCACTGATTCTACAATTCCTATAGAACCACAGTTCATAACCAGGGGTGAATTTTGCCCCCAACTGGACATTAGACAATGTCTGAAGCTCTAGGGAGCAGAGACTAAAGATGCTCTTCAACATCTTCCAATGCCCAGGATGGCCCCTACCACAGAGAATAACCCAGCCCCTGGACCAGCTGTACCAAACTTGAGACACCCTCAGATAAAAGAGCTAATAGATAAGATGAATTTGAAAAAGAAGGACAGAAAGGGAAGCTAGCCTCACGAGAGAGCAGAAGTTAATATCAAATTATAGTAATTAAAACCATGTGGGGGATAAACACATTTATATATGCAGCAGAATAAAAAGCCAGACCCATACATAGATGGGATAGGAGGAAGGGTGGCTTAGGCAAGCCACTTAACCTCTCTAGGCTTCTTTCATTCCCTCAACTGCAAAATGAAGAGAGAAGTCTTACCTCCTTTGTAAGAGGTGGGAAGAGTTGATGAACTGGCCCAGGGAATGTATGAGAACAGCCAGAACTCTGGGAGGGCTGGCTATTATTAACATTTTTTTCTTCCTGAGAATGTGATATGTCCTACTAGAGAATTATTCAGATGGTGGTTGGGAGGACTAATCAAATCTCAATTATTCATACTAATGGAAACAGAATATAAATACCACAAACCATGGACAATCTAAAACTACATTCTCTAAGACAGTAGCTTCTGGCCACATGAAGCTGTTTAAGTTAATTGAATTAAAGCTAAAGAAAATTTAAAATTCAGATAGTCACACCAGCCACATTTCACACATTCAGTGTCACCTGTGGGTAGTTTTGCCATATCAGACAGATCAGAGGATACATATTTACATCGTCAGAGTAACTTCTATTGGACAATGCTGATCTAAAAGTCACATATGAAAAACGTACCCTCTGACTTCTATATGAGCAAGAAATCTGCATTCTCTAAGAACAGGTGAGCAAGTGATGTGGCTGATAGGTAAGGGCCTTCCCTGGGTTGCCATTTCACTTAGCAAATCACATATTTTTAAGCAGTCCACTTTGGTTTTTCTTCATTAAAAGTTTTTTTAAGCCGGGCTCGGTGCCTCAGCCTGTAATCCCACGCCTTGGGAGGCTGTGGTGAGTAGATTGCCTGAGCCCGCGGGTTCAAGACCCGCCTGGGCAACTTAGCGAGACCTCATCTCTACAATAAATTAAAAAATCAGCCGGTCATGGTAGCGCGTGCCTGTAATTCTGGCTACTCAGAAGACTGAGGCGGAAGGATTGCAGGAGCCTAGCAGGTCGAGGCTGCGTGGCCGGGAGCGCCCACTGCACTCCAGTCTGAGCGACAGAGTGAGACTCCAACTCAAAAAAAATTAAATTAAATTAAAATTAAAATAAACTTTTTTTAGCCCAGGTGTAATGGCTCATGCCTGTAATCCCAGCACTTTGGGAGGCCGAGGTGGGAAGAAAAGTGAGACCTCATCGCTACAAAAAAATAAAAATAAAAAATATTCAGGTGTGGTGGCATGTGCCCGTAGATCCAGCTACTCAGAAGGATAAAGCAGAAGGATCGCTTAAGCCCAGGAGGTAGAGGCTGTGGTAAGCTATTATCGTGCCACTGCACTCCAGCCTGCATGACAGAGTGAAATCCTGACTCAAAAAATAAAAGTATTTTACGTTTTAAAAAAACTCACTTCTGTGAGGAAAAAAAACCTAGTTTAAGACATTTTGATAACCATGCATTATCAACTAAGACACTCTTAGGGGAGGCAACTGTGACTCATAAGGTGGGCCATGGTGCCCGGCTATTTGCACATGGATGTCCTGGTCTGAAGTCATTATAGATCCGGTGTGTTTGGAGCTCAGTGAGATGTCCTTACTTAGTTTTTCTATTACTGTTATCATGGTGGATCAGAACAGACAGATGCATTTACTGGTTTCCCTCTAACGATAATAAAAAGAAACAGTTTATAAAATCAGATTATATGAAAAATTGCCTAATGATAATCATTTATAAGCTCATTGTGGAATAATGATGTATTCAAGAGTTGTCGTTGTATGATGAAAGAAAGGTAATATGAAAGATTTTTCTCTATGAAGAATGACTACAGATGAATTGCGCCAAGATACAATTCTCTGATAAGAGACAATAAGAACCTCTAGAACACTTAATAATAGACTACTCAGGGTGAATTGAGAATTGCAATAAAAGCCCATAAATTAAAAAGTTGCCATGTGATTTCTGATAAAAGACATGCCAAGGTGAAATCAAGAATCATTGGAATCAACTGATATCCTGTCTATGGCCCAGTAGGTCGTAAAGTAAAAATGTCTAAGGAAACTGTATAAAATATAATTTCTTAAACTCAGAAAGGTTAAAACCTGGGTCTCAGCTCCATCTATTTGGAATTCTTCAGTTGGGGAAAATAAAATTTTAGAAAAGAAGAAGTAAAGTTTCAATGGACTTCAAACTGTGTCTCTTCTCACGTCAAGCCCCCGGGGAAAGAAAGATGGTGGATGGCATCTACAATATGATCACATCTTGTTCATTTATTGGGGGGCAGATGACTTCAGCAAGCTCTTTTTTTTTGAAACAGATGAAAGAACAAGGCCACAATGCAAAAAAACAGGGTATAAGGAAACTAAGCAATGTGCCCAAGGTCATGGTCATGTCCAAGGTCATGCATGCACAGAGTTATGCCCAAGGTCATGAATGCACAAAGTCATGCCCAAAGTCATGCAAGCACAAAGTCATGCCCAAGGTCATGCATGCACAAAGTGATGAGGCCACTGTTAAGACCAGGCAGGCTGACTGTCATGGGTCTGTGATCACTACACTGCCGTCACCCAAATGCACTAGGCAGAGGCTGATAAGATGAGGGGAAGCCAGACATTTTCATGTGGAAAGGTCTTCAGGACATGTCAAGTCAAAAGGAGAAAACAGGTGGGGAGGGGAAGTTGCCCAATCATACATAAGATCAAACACAAGAATTAAATCAATCCTGAAAGCAAGACTCTGCCTTTTCTCCAGGCATATCTGTGCCTGTAAATACATAGAAAATATAGACGCACCAAATATCTAAAATATACACCAAAAAGTTACCACAGATATCTCTGGGAGGGGCAGTGGGATTGCGAGTGAGGAGGGAGAGAGGTTCAGGTGGAATGTTTGTTTTTTCTTTGCATACTTCTTTAGTGTCTGGTTTCTTCTGCAATGATACATTCTTGCATTACTTGTGAATTAAATAAATAGCTCCTGTGCATGTGCATAAACACACATCCATTCCCATGGAATATGTCTGAACAAAATGAATACCTTGGCCAGGCACAGTGGCCCAGCCTGTAATCCCAACACTTTGGGAGGCCAAAGTGAGAGCATTGCCTGAGCCCAGGAGTTCAAGACAAGCCTGGACAGCATGGCAAGATCTCGTCCCTCTATAATAAATTTTAAAAATTAGCCAGGCATGGTGGCACATGCCTGTAGTCCCAGCTACTTGGAAGGCTGAAGTGGAAGGATCTCCTGAGCCCAGGAGGTCAGGGCTGCGGTAGCCATGATTGTGCTACTGCACACTGGCAGGGGCAACAGAGTGAGACACCAACTCAAATAAATAAATAAATAAATAAATTGACTATACTAAAGTCACAAAATCTTTCAAAAATTACAAATTTGGGTCACAGAGATAAATAAAATTCTATTATTTGCCAGAACTTACAAGTCATTCAGTCAAGTCATCAGCCCCTCCCTTTTTTTTCTAAGCAGAGGTCCCACAAAGGGGATTATGAAGTGGGCCAGGAAAGTGTGGATTGGAACAGACCCGAGTTTCAGTCATGGGCGACCCTTACCTCCATGCTCTTCTGTGTACAACAGGGATCAAAAACCACACCACTGCTCAGGAGGATTTCTGGCATCTTGTCCTTAAAGTCATGGAAAGGCAGCAGCAGGGTGCTTTCTAGAACAGTCTGGGCTGTATCTGGGCATTTCACTCTGGCTTCTGCTCTCCTGGAAATTCTGTATACTCGTGCATATACTTTAGAAAATCCACAAATCAGGATGTCTCAGCCTTGGCACTATTGAGAGTTTGGGCTGGATACATCTTGATGTAGGATGCTGTCCTGTGCACAGTAGGACGTTTAACATCCCCAGCCTATGCCCAGCATTTTGAGGATGTAGTGAACTATGATCAGGCCAATGCACTCCAACCTGGATGACAGAGTAAGATCCTATTTCTAATAATAATAATACTATAAATTAAAGATAAACTAAGTTCATTTTTGTTAGCCATATTCCTTATTCTCTGGAAATTCTATAAGCCATCCAACTGGAATTCTCTATCTTCTAAGAGAATAAAAGAAGTCAAAAATAAAGATCACTAGTTTTGGAAGCAAACAGATATGAGTTCAAATATTGCCCCTGTTTTTCTCTAGCTTCATGACTTTGAAAATTTTACTCAATCTTTGGCCAACCTCAATGGCCACCCACCTAGCTGCAAAGGAGTCTGGGAAGTGTCACATTTATTCTGCACAACCATCTGTCCAGCTGTAAATGGGGGTTCTGTTCCTAGGGAAGAAGAAGTAAACAGGTTGTGGTGAGGAAAGGGGGTGCATCTAGCCATCTCCACCACAGAGCAGCTTTCCTTGAACACACATTGACCTTTGGGAATAACCCCATGAAAATCAAAATTCGGTTTCTTTAAAAAGAAAAAAAAAAACTTCCCTTCCATTCCATCACCCACCCTACCACAGAGCCCCATTAACCCATCAGCCCTGAAAAACCTGATCTCTTTGGGCCTACAGGGGTCACCCCCGGGCAGGGGTTGGGGGGGACTTTCTCTCAAGCCACCAGACTGGGATCCTCCTCCCCCACTGACAGCCAGTGGTGGTGCAGCTCCCAGCCCACAGGCCACCTTTCCAGACTGTCTTTCCATTTGTTCCATTTTATTTCTTTCCTTGACAAGATGATACAAAGTCCCTCTGCACTCAGCCCTAACACAGCAACCAAGAGCCCTTTCCCTACCCAAGCCTTTTGGAAATACCACAGGCACCTGTGTCACATCTATTTGTGAAGTCAGGAAGTGAAGCAGAGGAGAGGGAAGGAGCTTTTCAACATGAAGTGACAGCGTGTTACATCTTCTGTATTACCGGTCCAGACAATGGCTTTAAATTCAGAACATTCTTGGGGATGATTCCAGCCCCTTGCCATTTCATGTGGTTCCCTGGGGAAGACAGAAGGACAGACAGTGGTACTAAATAGGAGGACCTCACAGCCTAGCAGCCTTTCGGTGCTGGCAACAGCCATGGTGCTCACGGCTAACTAGTCAGAGAAGGAAGATGATTTATTACAAGCTGTTGCGGAATATATTATGCATGGTGGAGGCATGGGAAGGTCTTTGATATGTATCTGAAAGAGCTTCAAACCCATAAAAGAGATAAATTTTGTATGAAGAGTGTCACTGAGAGGCCGGGAAGAATCTCCAGCACATCTTCATATCACAGGGAATAATGGAGGGCTGCTCTAAGCACACAATCCGGGCATTAATTTCACTTAAAGAGGCCATCATTAGCATATCGATGCACACAACTCCACATTCTGAGTCGTCCGTGCTATTGGGAAACACAACTAAAGACTCGGTGGTCAAGGCCGCGATCCACGGTCAAGGCCCGGAGGATGCATTTTCTCAATTGTTTCGCCTTGAAATACTGATCTGATCTCTGGTTTCTTTCTTCTAATCCTCCAAAACCACCATTTGAGTGTAGAAAATTGCCTCCTTTTGCTTTTCTCTTAACTCACAGCCCCTGTGCAACTCCCAGCTTCCAGCCGAGTATGAGCTGGAATACAAGCTCTCCTGGCCCACACTTTTTCAAGGGCCTCACTAGGGTGGCCCTAGCTCCCTACCATCTGTCTCCTTCACTCGGCCTCCCTTCTCCAGCCAGGCTTCAGTTAAAGCAGGTAAGTGCTCTCCTGATGCAGCTCACAGCACTCTGGCACATAACCGGTTACTGGGCAGACAACATCATACTCATGGAGAACGCCTCTTGTTCTTGAATTGCATCTTGAATTACAGTTTCCTGCTCCAGTCTGCTGCTACTGTTTGAATTGGGCTGTACCTAATTACGGTTATATTTGCTTTAATAAAGAGATATCCAAATGTGCAGAGAGTTGCACGCAAAACAATAATGCAATAATAATAGTAAAGTGTCTCTCTAAACATCTGCAATTAAGGCATTCATTGTTAATTGCATTAATTAATCTCCCCCATGAAGCAGCTGGTGAGGTTTCTACAACACGGAAAACAGAAAGCCAGTTTCCGCCGTACCGGGTTAGCAGCTTGCTGGGGAACCCATCCCCTGGGTGACCGGCCCCCAGTGCTTGAACTGGAGGCCTACTCCTGCAGAGCTGGCCATCAGTCACCCCAAGACCAGGGACCAAAGCACCCTGTCACTGGACCAGGGAGCATCATGGCCAAAGTGCCTCTGGGCCACAGAAGCCTGATGGCGTGGCTAAAGCATATTGAGAGTCAGTCTTACCAAGATGCCAGTCACAGCCACATTAATAATAATAAGAACGTCACTGATTTGGCCCAGTTCCCAATCTCCAAAGCAGGAGGCCCCAACAGAGCAGCACCTCCCACCATAATCCCTTGGCAAGACAGAATAAGAGAATTGCCTGATCATAAACATTCCCTGGTGATTTAGTATGATTTTAGCATTTTGCAGAGATGCACAGATATCCCATTCTCACAAGTCCTGGAGACTCCAGGGCCTGTGATTGTCCTTTCTGCAAACTAAGGGAGCAGAGCATGACCAGAAGGCACACACCCTTTCCAAAGTTGCAGATTTACTCAGAGCTTGGACCAGGCTCCAGGTATACCGTCCCTGCTCCATAAGCTAGGGTACATGGCCACTGTCCAAAATTTTTTTTATAATTATATGACATGAATAGGCACAGTGGCTCATGCTTGTAATCTCAGCACTTTGGGAGGCTGAGGTGGGAGGATGGCTTGAGCCCAGGAGTCTGAGACCAACCTGGGAAGCACTGCAAGACTTCACCTCTACAAAAAAAATTTAAAAATTGGCTGGATGTGGTGGCGTATGCATGTAGTCCCAGCTGCTATGGTGGAAAAATCGCCTGAGCCCAGGAGGTTGAGACTGCCCTGAGTTGTGAGCGTGCCACTGCACTCCAGCCTGGGCAACAGAGACCCTGACTCAAAAAATAATAATGATGATGATGTGACATGAGTGAGCCTCAGTTTCCTGCCCAAGGAACTAGATCCCCAAGATTTAGCTAAACATTTTCTTTGATCTGAACCAGCAACTATTATACTAATTCTCCAATTTTTGGTACCTTAGCAAACATGACATTCTTTCCATCAAAAAAATATATGACTATGTAAAGAATGAAATTTTGTGCATTCGGCCTAATATGTGTCAGGTTTTGCACTGTGTGGAGATCAAATTTTTTTTAAATCTCAGTCATGAGGCTTCCATGAGGCAGAGGATGTTACTCAAAGACACAATGAAATATGAATGTGACTGAGCTAAGTATCTAAAAGAGAAACACGTGGCATTTTGAGATGACAGGGAGGCCTCTACAAGACAAGTCATAGGGGAAGATGGGGAGGGGCTGGGCAGGTGAGGAGGAAGGAAAGACTTTCCCCAGAGGGAAGGGCATGGGTAGGGGGCAGCAGTGGGAAAGACCAACACGTGACTGACCAGTGAGGCTGGAAAGCAGAGCGCGACAGAGGAGAGGAGGGGGTTGGAGGGAGGGCCAGGTCCTAGCAACCCCTGCAATGACAGAATAATTTTTAGGTGGGACAGCACCAGGGCCAGACAAGTGTCCTGAGAAAAGGACTCTGGCAGTGAGTGGAGAATGGAGGGTGTCCGTCCTTCATCATTAAATGTCACATCATTTTTTTTTAAGTCAGAGTCTCACTCTGTTGCCTAGGAAGGAGTGCACTGGCACACTCACGGCTCACAGCCAACTTGACCTCTTGGGCTCAGACAATCCTTCCGCCTCAGCCTCCAGAGTAGGTAGGACTACAGACACACACCACCACACCCAGATGATTTTAATTTTTTGGTAGAGATGAGACCTGGCTATGCTGTCCAGGCTGGTCTCAAACTCCTAGACTCAATCTATCCTCCCGCTTTAGCCTCCCTAAGTGCTTGGATGACATGCTACATGTGTCAGGGGAGGGTGGGCAGCCCCTGTGAGGTATGAACCAGACCATGACCATGGAGAGAGGCAGCATCAAGAGGTCACGTGAGGGCAAAACCAGCAGGATTTGGTAGTGTGCCAGAGCTGGTAGAGAAGGGGCTGGTGGTGACCCCTGGGTTAGTGGTAAGGACTCTTCCTGTGTCAGCAGAACTTACAGGATGCTAAGGGATGTTCTCTCCAAATCTCATGCTGAAATTTGGTCCTGAGTGTATCTGCACTGGGAGGTGGGGCCTGGTGGGAGGTATTTTGGGCCATGGCGTGGATGACCTTGGGAGTGAGTTCTTGTTCTACCAGTTCCCACAAGGGCAGGTTGTTCAAGAGAGCCTGGCACCTCCTCTTCCCCTCACTTCCCCTCCTGTCATGTGCTCTCTGCACAGCTGGGGTTCACCCTCTACCATGAGCAGAAAAAGCCTGAGACCCTCACTAGACAAAGAGGCCCAGTCTTGAATTTTCCGACCATCAGAACTGTGGGTCTAAGAAACCTATAGTTTTCTTTATAAATTATCCAGCCCAGGTATTCCTTAACAGCAACACAAACTAGGCTAAGAGAGGAAGAGTGTGAGGAGGAGGGAGTGAGTCTGGTTGGGACCTGAAGGCGTGAGGTGCCTCTGAGCCATCGGAGAGGAGACACCGAGCAGGGAACACAGGTCCAGGGCTTCAGGAGAGATGCGATCTGCACTTGAACTTGAGAGTCCTGAGTGTGTGGGTGGAAATGGAAGCCACAGAAAGGGATGAGCTCGTGTGAGGAGAAAGCACAGAGTGAGAAGAAGGGAAGGCTAGGGGCTGAGTTGCAGCAATGCCAGTGTTTAACTCCAGAGGAGAAGATGGTGATGAAGACTTCGGAAGAGAGGAAGAATGTAGCCAGAGGGCGGGGAGGGAAGACCAAGGGGTGTGGCACCTGTGAGGCAGCAAGGGAATGTGCCCAGAGAAAGCTGGGCATGGTGGCTTATGCCTGTCATCCCAGCACTTTGGGAGGCTGAGGGAGAAGGATTGCTTGAGCCCAAGAGTTCAAGACCAGCCTGGGCAACATGAAAATACAAAAAATAAAAGTAAAAAAATTAGTCGGGTATGGTGGCACATGCCTGTAGTCCCAGCTACTCAGGAGGCAGAGTTGAGAGGATCACCTGAGCACAGGAGATCCAGGCTGTGGTGAGCCATGATCGAGTCACTGCACTCTAGCCTGGGTAAGACAGTGAGGCCCCTATTCAAAGAGAGAGAGAGAAAGTGCCTGAGAGGCCACTGGGGGTTTAAGGAAAGTGATGCCTGGAGAATGTCCTTTGATTTGGTGACATAAAGGGAACCTCAGTGCAGATAGAGGGAAGGACAGGGAAGGCCAGATGGGTGCAGGGAGAGGGAGGAAACAGCACACAGCTTTCAAGATGTCTGGTTAGAAATGAGGAGAAGAGACATGGGGCAGTGGCTGAATGGGAGAGTCCAGGGCTGAGGGCAGGCTTGCTTTGATTATTTAATAGAAGAGATTCAAGATGGATCCAAGTGAATGGGGAAGCATGTTGATGATATATGTTAGAACTGTGCGTTTCACTGTAAGTAAATTTTTACCTAACAGAAAAGTGTCAAAAATAAACCTTGAAATCTTGTCAACCTGTGCATACGGAAGTGTTTAGAGAGGAAGTGTCTGATGTCAGCGACCCACTTTGAAATGCATTTTTAAAGAAAAGTGTCGGTGGATGGCTAGACGAATGCACAGGACACGCGTGTGATCTGGCATCCGCAGCAAACGTCAGTTAGCATCAGGGGTCAGTGTGTTGTGTCCTCTGTACAATTCCTTCGACCTTTATGACACTTCTGGGAAAAGGAGGAGGAGGAAGGCTCCCACTGGTAGGATAAAAACGTTCAAAAACAAAATGGATGCAGTAAGTTTCCCCGGAAGGGTTGGGACAGGATGGGTAGAATCTAACCGGGATGGGAAGGAGGGGGTGGGCGGAGTCTTCCCAGGAGGGGTGATTATGTGGTGGGCGGAGTCTCCCCGGAAGGAGTGGGACGAGATGGGCAGAGTCTCCCCAGGAGGGGTGAGACTGGATGGATGGAATCTCCCCAGGAGGGGTGGAACGGGGTGGGTAGAGTCTCCTGAAGAGTGGTGGGATGGGGAGGGTGGAGTCCCCAGAGGAGTGGGTTGAAGTGGGCAGAGTCTCCCTGGGAGAGGGGTGGGTGGTGTGGTGTGGGCAGGGTCTCCTCAGGATGGGTGGGGCAGGGTGGGTGGAGTCTCCCCAGAGGGTGGACTGGGGCTAAGGAAGGCCTCAGCCCAGACAGGGAGGTGAGGACCTTCACAGAAGGGGAAAGGTTGCAGCTCTCTTACTCAGGCAGGATTTATCAAGCAGCAGATCTGGATAGAAACCCCTAGCCTCACTTCACTCTTCAGCTACGTTTTTCTACACTGATAAGGAATTTGCAGTAATCCCCGCGATATAAGGCAAAATCAACAAAGTGGTTAGAAGTCCTTTACCACACAGGCTAAAGCCCTTTGAACCTCCCATCAGTTGCACCCAACGACGCCTCCTGCCTTTGTCCTACTTTACAGAGAAGTAAAATGAGCTCATGGCTCATCCTCGACCCTCTTTCTCCACTGTGGGCTCTGTCGTCTCTAGAACCTCAACAAACACACGCTTTGGGATCAACCCACTTGGGCTTGAGGTCCAGCTGGGTTCTTCACTCCCTTCCAGGCCTCAGTCCCCCTGTCTGTAAAATGAAGGAAGAACCGCTTCTGCTTCTCTGGATCACTGAAAGGGTTAAACAAGTGAGGTTTTGCATATGAGGGGATCCCAAAAATCCGAAACTTATTTGTAAAAAATTGTGTATTTATTCTTACATGTTTAAACTTCAGTCACCTTCAAGGTGCTCTCCATTTGATGTGATGCACCTACCGAGGAGCTTTTTTCAGTGCTCAAAATCATTTTTGAACTTGTCGATTTTGATGCTTTTTAGGGCTTCTGCCATTTTTTGTTTCACTTCTTCCACATCGGCAAAACATTTCCCTTTGATGACTTTTTTCTTCCAGGGAAACAAAAAAAAGTCACTCGGGGGTGAGATCAGGTGAACAGGGATGGTGGGGCATGGAGGTTATGTTGTTTTTGATAAAAAATTGCTGCACTGTTCAGCGCAGTGTGGGCAGAGGCACTCGTAAATCACCCGTCATGAAATAGGCAAACATGTTAAAATAATCTCCAAAAAAAGTTCACTGAAGCCAAATGCAACCTCTCCCAACAATGCTAGCTGGTACACTGATGGATAGATTCCTAGAACACTTACCTAGCGGGAAAAGCCTGTACTATAAGGGGCCCATCTTCTAAAAGATAATTTTGGGGGTTTGGGGGGCTCCTCCCTCATGTATAAAACATCTAGGCCCACACCGGGTCCACAATAAGCACAAGACACAGACTGTCATTTTCCAAAAAGCCAAGTTTCAGTGCCATCGATGCACAAGTCTGCACTGTTGTAATTCGGAAGACACTTTATGATATTGGAGAGAGCGGCAGTGCTTATCTCTTGAAATCTCTTCTGCTCTCTGCTCACATCTCTGGCTGCATAAAAAGTGTCCTTTCTGGTGTCCCTGATGCCTTAGGTCATGTCGCTCGTCCACATAAAAGCCCGCTCAAGAATCATTATAGCCCAAGCGGCTCTCAGATGGGCGGCTCATCACTTCTGAAGGGTCCCAAGGCGGTCACGGAGAAATGCCCTGAAGCCTTGTTTCCTTCCTGGGGTCAAAGCTCCACCTGTGATAATTAGCAAGATTGGCCCCAGACCCCACGGAGTCGGTGTAGCCACAAGACCAAACGATGCCCTTCAACCAGCCACATGGAAAAAGTATCTCTCTGATTTCCTGCTCCCAGATCTGAAAAGCCACCTTCTGTGAGCTCCGTGAAAAACTCCAATTCATTAACTGATTTCCACAGAAAAAGACAATCTCAAAAGACTTGTTGACAACCCCTGTGGCCATGGTGCGACCTCATCCTTATCTCTCATTACCCTGCTTTTATTAGGAAAAGAAAAAAACAAGGCATTTGTTCTCACAGACATAACCTCACAGAACGCTTTCATACCAGAAGCACAAGATTAAAAATATATATAAACACTTGTTAGAGGGATGCTAAATATACTTGAAAGTGCTTTGAAAAGCTTCCCCCTCTATGTGGAAGTCATGTTTTCCTTTGGGTTTATGTAGCCCCAGGTGTAAAAATATTGTCAATTCAATGAATGCACACCTTTATAATATAATATCCCACTGAAGGTAGACTTTTTTTTAACTTACTACAGCTCGACCCTGCCCTCAATATGGAC
Organism: Tarsius wallacei; assembly: GCA_963574415.1. NCBI lineage: Eukaryota > Metazoa > Chordata > Mammalia > Primates > Tarsiidae > Tarsius > Tarsius wallacei. Next base: position 10,905 of record CAUYQG010158040.1, on the reverse strand, counting down.
AAGACTTGCCCTCAGTATCAGTCTTTCCTGAAGCAAAGGTGTTTGATAGATAATGGATTCAAGTAGGAGCGACAAAAAGCTGCATGAGCAGCCGAGGAGCTTACCTGAGCCTGACGCTGGCCCCCTCCCACAACCGGGGTAACAGTGGCACCTGGGAACATGCGGGCATATTTTCAGATTATTCCTGTTGTATTTGGCTTGCTCAATGTTTAGGGTTCTTAATTTTTGTTTTTATTATTATTATTTTGAGTCGAGTCTCTGTCACCCAGGCTGAAGTGCAGTGGCATGCTCACAACCACCACAGCCTCGACCTGCTGGACACAGGCAATCTTCTGCCTCAGCCTTCCAAGTAGCTGGAGCCACAGGCATGCATCGCTATGCCTGGTTAATTTTTTGATTGATCGTAGAGACGAGTCTTGCTACGTTGCCCAGGCTGGTCTCCAACCCCTGGGCTCAGACAGTCCTCTCACCTTCACCTCCCAAAGTGTTGAGATTACAGGCGTGAGCTGCCACTCCAGGCCAGGTTTTTTCTTTTTTAATTAGCTGCATATATATAGATATATACAGATTTTTTTTATTTGAGTCAGTCTCACTCTGTCACCCAGGCTGGAGTGCAGTGGCACGATCATGGCCACCCCAGCATCGACCTGCTGGGCTCCAGCAATCCTTACACCTCAGCCTTCCAAGTAGCTGGAACTAGAGTCATGCACTACCATGCCCAGCTAATTTTTGATTTATTGTAGAGACGAGGTCTCATCAAGTTGCCCAGCTGGTCTCGAATCCGCGGGCTCAGGCAATCCACTCACCTCAGCCTCCCAAAGTGCTGGGATTACAGGCTGGGCCACTGAGCCCAACCTACTACCTTTATTTTAAAATCCTGACACTTCAGATTTTTAAAAACTGGATTTCTAGCTTTCTCATGAAAAAATCAGGAACTCTGACAAATTGGGGACCAGGGAAGCTTAGACCTTCTCGCCCTCAGCAGCACCCCAAATGTGCATCCTGGTCACACCGATACCCCTGGGCCCCTCTCAAGTAAAATTGGCAGGGCCCATACCCCAAGGCTTAAAAAGCAAGGATCAGCGTGAGGAGAGGAGCTGAGCTTTCTCTGGACAAGGTCGGGGGCCTCTGTTCCTCCTGAATCACCACCAGACTCTTGCACTGCCTGTCTGGTCCTGGGGGCAACCACTTTTGAGATTGGGACCATGGTGAATGGACAAATGGGAAAAAAGACATGCTCTAAATTGCAATTATCCCAAAATACATCAATCCTCATTATTTGTGGATTTCATACTTGTGAATTCAGCTACTCACTAAAATGTATTTGTAGCCCCCAAATCAATACTCCCAGCACTTTCCCGGTCATTCAAAGACACTCAGAGTGGGTGGAAAATTTGAGTCACCCAACAAGGAGGATGAGCAAAGCGACTCCACCTTCTGTTCCGGTTCTCATACTGCAAACAAGCATCCTTCTCGTGGTCTATGTAGAGCCATGATTTTCACATTTTTGTGGGGTTTCTTTGTTGATTTCACGTTTAAAATGGCCCCAAGCATCATGCTGAAGTGCCATCTAGTTTCTAAGCACAAGAGGCTGAGATAAGCCTTATAGAGAAAATCTGTGTGTCAGATAAACCACAGTGAGTCACCATCTCACACCAGTCAGAATGGCTGCCATTAAAAAGCCAAAGAACAACAGATGTTGTAGAGAAGAGGGAACAGTCATACATTGCTGGTGGAAATGCAAGCTAGTTCAGTCCCAGTAAAAAGTAGTTTGAAAATTTCTCAAATAACTAAAATAGGGTTACCATCTCACCCAGCAATCCCACTACCAGGTACATACCCAGAAGAACACAAATCATTTTACCAAAAAGACACCTACACAGTCACAAATACATGGAACCAATCTAGGCACCCATCAATGGTGGACTGGATAAAGAAAATGTGGTCCATACATGCAATGGAATACCCTGCCCAGGCCAGCCCAGGGATCCTCCTGATCCCAGGAAGGGAATGAGAAATAGACGGCCCAGAGCCAAGTGACTCCAGTCCTCCCAGTTAGGGCCACCCTAGATCAGCCAATGACTTGTGAACTCCTAGACATAAAAGGGATTTCAGTCAAGACCAGCCAAGCCCAACCCAGATTAGGTGAACCCTATAGACTTGTGAGTTGAATAAATGCATGCTAGCCAGTGTACGCCACTGAGGTTTTGTGGATGGTTGCCACACAACATTTGAGTGGCATAGATAGTTGATATAACCTCTTCTCGGCTTTTCTGAAGACTCCATCTGCCTGCCCACCAGCTGCAAGTTAACTAGTAACAACCCCAGTACACTTTTAAGTGCTTCCTGTAACACTGGATTAATCAAGAGTCCGCTTCTCAAGTCAGTTCTGACCTGCCTGTTTCAGATTTCTCTGGTGCTTTTCCTATAGATATTTTGTTAATTACTCTATAACTGTTCCCAATATCCTCCAAGGAGACAAACTTTGGTTTTTCTTTCCTTGCTACTAGCACCCAAACTCTCGAGATTTCTTCTTCTGTCTGTCTTTACCTCTGTAAGACCATTCTCTTTGTCTTCTTGTCATCCACATTCCTGGGTAAAGCAATCCTTGGCAGTCCAGTCAGCTTCTGTGAATAAAAGTCTTTTGATCCTGTAGACACAAGGCTATTCTGAGATTACAAGGAATGAGCCAAGAAGTCACAGGCTCAAAGAATTTTAGAATTAGAAGGATGTTAAAGATAAATGACTGGATACAGTGTTTGGTTTGGTCCATTCCAGATGAGTCCTCAAGGTTTGTTAGTCCCAGATCCTTGGGGCCTGTGGGCATCAGCTCCTTATTGTTGTGTAACACACTAGCACTGATCTTGGTGACTGAATAAAACAACCACTTTGTGTATTTGCTCACAACCCTGCAATTTGCAAGTCCTGGCTGGGACAGTGCATCTCAGATGTGCATGTCTGATGAGTTTGGGGCTGAAGGATGCATTTGTGAGTTGGTGTTGGCTGTTTGCTTGAAGCTCCACTGAGTTTGTTGGCCAAGGGCCTCAGTTCCTTTCTGCATGGTGTCTCCACATGGTTGGTTTAGACTCCTCACTGGGAAGCAGTCTCTGGCAAGTCAAACTGCTTACATGATGCTGACTTCTTCCAGAATGCAAAAATGGAAGCTGCCAGGCCTTTTAAAAGCTTAGAGTTGAAACTGGCACCCTGTCACTTCCTTCATGTTGTATTGATTAAAGAAGGTTTCAGATTCAAGGAGGAAGAAACCATGAGGGCGTGAATATTGGGAAGTTTCATTCATTGGAACCACCATTGTAAAACATTCACCCACTATCCTTCCACCTTTTACTAAACATTGAGCTTTCACTGTTTCCAGGTCAGCAAATGATGCCATTAGTTGAACATAGGCCTAGGAGTCAGGAGATCTGAGCTTCTGGTTTAACCTGATTATTAATTCGCTTTTGAGACTTGGAGAAGTCGCCTAAACAGTGAGTTTCCTTGTCTGGGTTAATTTTCATGTAGTCTCTGGCTCTAAATGCAGAGTCCTGGGAATCAGTAGGTCTTAGGCATCCAAATGAGGCTTTCTCTTTTAAATTTGGGCATTTGATTTTACTTTATTGGCTTAAACAAAGCTCTAATTCTTCAGCACAATCTGTATAAAAGTTCAACTGATTGAAGCATAAAAAAGGTAATGGGAAATCAGGCCATGTCAGGTTTTGTTGGTCATTGTAAGGATTTTGGTTTTTTTAACTGTATTTCTTTAATTGACACACAATAATGGTACATATTTATTGGGTATATAGTGATGTTTCAATACATGTATTTATTTAGTGATCAGATCATGGTTATTAGCAAATCCATCATCTCAAACCTTTATCATTTCTTCATGTTGGGAATATTCAATATTCTCCTTCTAGCTATGTGAAACTATAGACACCATAGACAGCATATTCAGCAATGAGGTATATAGCAGTTTTTCTAGGATGGTTCGTGAACCTAATTGTCAGACCTTGTAAGTGACAGGGAAAAATGTCAGTTGGCATATTTTGGATAGAATATTTACACCAAACTTTTTAATTTCTGAGGCATTACCTTGTTGTTTTTATTAGTGTTATAGTTGAAAAATTATGAATCTTATTTACAGGACGGGCTCGGTGGCTCAGCCTGTAATCCCAGCATTTTGGGAGGCCAAGGCGAGTGGATTGCCTGAGCCTGAGGGTTCAAGACCAGTCTGGGCAACTTGGTGAGACCTCGTCTCTACAATAAATAAATTTTAAGAAATTAGCCAGGTGTGGTAACACACACCTGTAATTCTGGCTACTTGGAAGGCTGAGGTGGAAAGATCACTGGAGCCTAGCAAGTCGACGCTGGGGTGGCTGTGAGTGAGCCACTGCACTCCAGCCTGGGTGATGGCATGAGACTCTGACTTTAAAAAAATGATATAACTGAATCTTACTTATTATAACTTGATTTCTAGATAATCTCATTTCTCATAATCTGAATTACTGCTTCAATTTTTGGAAGGATCCATCAACCATGCCCGGGTTAGGTCTTACTGCCACCAGAGTAGGTAAAATATGACTTGGAAGAAAACATTGAGTCACACATTTAGATCCATGGGCTGTTGGCTGGCTTTCTTAATGCGGTGTCATGTATGGTCCAGAAAGAAGTAGATATTTTACCTGATAAACAGAGGCATCAGTGAAAGTACCCTCCTCACCAAGGAATGCATGTAACGAAAGTGGGGAGTAGAGGACTCTGGGACATCTCTTAGATCTGTTCTGATGGTGTCCAGTGTGAACTATGGAGAGCCATGAGAAACCACAGCTGTGTAAACCCCTCCCCTTCAACACATTTAGAAACCAAGTGAGCCAGGCTTGGTGGCTCAGCCTGTAACCCCGTGCTTTGGGAGGCCGAGGTGAGTGAATTGCCTGAGCCCGCAGGTTCGAGACCCACCTGGGCAACTTGGCAAGACCTCATCTCTACAATAAATCAAAAAATTTAGCCGGGCGTGGTAGCTCGTGGCTGTAGTTCCAGCTACTTGGAAGGCTGAGGTGGAAGGATCTCCGGAGCCCAGCAGGTCGAGGCTGCGGTGGCCGGGAGCATGCTACTGCACTCCAGTCTGGGCGACAGAGTGAGACTCCAACTCAGAAAAAAAAAAAAAAAAGAAATCAAGCGAATACACAAGTGGACATTCTTAGCAAACAGAAATTGACTTGTTCCTATTTTCTGGGAAATAGGAAAGAATAAAAAAAATTTCTGTTTCTATTGAACATTTCTGTACTAGGCATTGCACTCAATCTTTTATGCTCATTTACTCCTTAGAATAAATAGCTCAAGGCAGGTTTATCTCCATTTTATAGATGAGGAAAACTGAGGCTTGGAGAATTAAGTCATCCGTTTAAGATTGCACGACTAGTAATGGAGAAGGACTGGGAATCAGAGACTTTGTGTCTGCTGTCGGCCCATCCTGCCATCCATTTACTTAAAGGATGTTCACTTGCCACTTCCCACTTTGACATCGTCATCTTTTAGGATCATGTGGCCCTGCTGTTCTTGCTGTTTTCACAAGGCTACAGGGCATATATACCTTTTTGCAACCCCTACAGTATGTGGAATGCAGCCACAAGTTCAAGTCTGGGGAGTAACCACAGGAGACCAAGCTGCTTCTGCAGAGCCAGATGCATCTTCCTCGCCTTGACCGGGGTTGTTCAGCTCCTTCCCTCTCTGTTCAGTGTCACTTCCATCAAGAAGCATTCTCTGAGGCTTCCCTTTAGTTCCATTGCCCACTCCTCCCTTGTCTCCCACACATCACTATTGTCAATTGCTATTATCTAGTTAAGTGTCTGTCTTCTCCATTAGACTGATTTCTCTGAGGTCAGGGCTGTGTCTGTTTCCTCCATTAAACTATTGTGTTCTCAGGATCTTTGTAACGTCATAGCCATGCATGAAACTGGCACAGAGTAGGGACTTGAGTTTATTGATTGGATCAAAAAGATTGCCAAAAAGAACAATCAACAGTGTGACTCATAAGGGAGCAGTTCAATTCATAGAAAATAAGAACAGATAAAGAAAGATAAAACAAAGAGAAAATTTCCTGCAGGCCAATGTTTTGAGGATGTAAAGGCAATGTCTTAGTAATGCTCTCTGTGGTATACAAATTCCTAAATTTTGGCTAAACAAAAATGAAAACACAGTTAAATTATTTCCAATTATTCACTATGATGACTTTAATATTTGCATAGTCCATATATACCTCATTTATAAGTAACACGAGGGTAGTTCCCAATTAAAATCTGGAAAACACTATCAAGTGTAATTCTTCTTTAAGGATTAACTGAAAGCAGCAAACCTTTCAATCATCCTATTACTGTACAAGATCTTAGTTATAATCAGCCCTATAAATGGACACTTTTCGTATTCCAGGGAAGACATTAATTTATGCCAACTGAATGGTGAATAATGATGATTCTATTCTCTTTATTGCCTTGTGGGAAATGCACTAATTTATTATTGTTGTTGTTGTTATTTTAGCTATTCGGCATCCAAAGCCCTTCCTCCAACAAAGCCACCCCATTTGTTCTTTGGGGGGATGTCCTATCTCATGAAGTCTTGGTAGGAGGTAGTGCCCACCTCCTACAACAAAGGAGCTGGCATCTTGGAATTTCTGTTCCATGGCCACCATCAGGGTGGACACATAGCCTGGGCATCTGGCTAAGGCTTAACCAACTGGACATTCTTTCTTGAGACTTTGAACTTGAGGATGTGAGGGATGGTTTGGGGTCCTTTGTTTTTATGGAAACTGTAGTGAACTGATTTGTGTTCCTGTTCTGTGACCTGTGCAGGCCTCCCAGACATTCCTGTCTTGAATCTTCTAATTCAACATTTCACTGATTTTGTGAGCCTGACATTCTTCCAAGAAATTATTTTTTGTTTAAATAGTCAATTTCTTTTGCTTACAACTAAGGATCCTGTATGAAACACCAGGTAAAAAAATATTATAGTCAACCGGGCTTGGTGGCTCAGCCTGTAATCCCGTGCCTTGGGAGGCTGAGGTGAGTGGATTGCCTGAGCCCGCGGGTTCGAGACCCGCCTGGGCAACTTGGCGAGACCTCATCTCTACAATAAATAAAAATTCAGCCAAGCATGGTAGCACGCGCCTGTAGTTCCAGCTCATTGGAAGGCTGAGCTGGAAGGATCACCGGAACCCAGCAGGTCGAGGGTGCAGTGGCCGAGAGCGGCCACTGCACTCCAGTCTGGGCGACAGAGTGAGACTCCAACTCAAAAAAAAAAAAAAAAAAAAAATTATAGTCTCAATTTAAGACATATATTTATGTATGGATTAGTAAAAAAGAAAAAAACAAACCAAAAAAACCCCACCCTTATATTCTTGCATTATGTTTCTCAACAATTACTATGTTTCCCAAAAAATTACTTTGAGATTCATTTTTTCTGGAGAATTACCAAGTAAAACAAACTGTGTGAAGAATTTCTCCATTTTGAGCATGTAGTTTTTGCTAACATTCTGTAACTGCATTTGTTTTTGAAACTCTAACACTAGCTCTAAAATAAATCTGATCTAATATCAGCCCAAAGGTGCATGGTGGGAGGCAGTGTGGACAGTGTGAGGCAGTGAACAAACTCTCACTGGAGTCTCACCTCATGCAGCTTCATCTCTCTAGGTTTTGTGTATCATCTTCTATTATGTTTTATTTACTATTTAGACAGTCTCCATGACTCCTGATTTTCCAAACATTATCAACCAAACATACATTGTTTTGATTATAAACACTCTCATGATATGTACCTTTGGGTTTATATTTTTGTAATGTTGATGTATCTCCATGATTCAATGCTGATATGTAACTTCTGTTTTGATGATTAAAAATTTATCGAAAGCAGATGACATTGTGGTTGAGATGCACAACCGTAAATAGATCTGCTTGAATAAATTTAGAAAAATGATTGGGTTTCTTTCTCTTCAGGCATGTTTCTGTTATCAGACACCTTTCAGACTTATCAAAATGGCTAGGACATTTGCAAAAACTTTTAAAAGTCTGTCCTTCAATGAAATTCTCATATAAAATGATCTATAGTCCAGTTTGAAGTTAAGTATTAAATCTCCTTGCTTGGCAGATATTTGGAAAGAAAAGGAATGAATAGTTTCCTATTATAAAAGAAACCAGTAGAAAATATTTTTGGAGAAAAAGAATACATCTATTCAGTATATACAGTTATCCATCATCTGGAAAATAGAGATGTTGAAGTTTCTTGTTTCTTAAGATTGGGTTTTGCATTCCATTTTTATGAAGGGTCATCATCTTTACTTGGGGATTTTAGGTAGGTGTAGATTCTTAGAGCACAGTATGGATATTGAAGAGATGTTAAGTCAAAATATCAGGGTGAAAGCTGGTGTGAGAGAAAATCTTGAATTTATTAGACTGTAGTTTTTGTGGTTTTGTTTTATAGAAAATAAGAATGCAGGCCAGGTGTGGTAGCTCACATCTATAATCCCAGCACTTTGGGAGCTGAGGCAGGAGGATGGCTTGAGACCAGGAATTCAAGACCAGTCTTGGCAACATAGCAAGATACCTGTTTCTACAAATAAAATATAAAATAAAATAAAATAGCCAGGCATGATGGTGCATGCCTGTAGTTCCAGTTACTTGGGAGGCTGAAGTGGGAGGATTGTTTGATCCCAGGAGTTTGAGGCTGCAGGGAGCTATGATTGCACCACTGCACTCCAGTCTGGGTGACAGAGTGAGCCCCTCCTCCAAAAAATTAAAAATTAAAAATAAAAAAATCAAAACTCAAAGGACTCTGTGTCTAGACTCCCTATCACATGAACCCACCAGGGACAAGCTGTTTGTGGCAATGACATTCAAACCAGGATCCAAAATATGCGTGACATCCTAAAAGATCATACTGCTAAGGACAGTCACAAGGATCTTATCTGATAGGAAAATGTGTGGTTAAATATGGAATTTTCCCACACACTCAAATTAACATAATATTCATGATGATTGGAATTAGCATGCAGGCACAAGATATTTTAGTCAGTCTTAAAAAGTAAATCCTCCCAAGCTAAAAAACTCTCTGATGAATGGAAAATCAGGAAATAAAATACAGTAATTTTTAGGTTATCTGGAAACTACTGTACTGGCAGATCTATGCATCTGAAATGATTCCAACTTTTTTTTTCTGAGTTGGGTTCTCACTCTGTTACCCAAGCTAGACTGCAGTGGCATGATCACAGTTCATTGCAGCTCACTGCAGCCTCAACCTCCTGGGCTCAGGTGATCCTTCCACTTCAGCCTCCAGAGTAGCTGGAACTATAGGCATGCACCACCATGCCTGGGTAATTTTTTGATATTTTGTAGAGATGAGATCTCACTATATTGCTCAGGCTGGTCTCAAACTACTCTTGCCTCAGCCTCCCAAAGAGCTTGGGGTTACAGGCTTGAGCCACCATACCCAGCTGATTCCAACAATTGAAGTTAAAAAGGCAAATTGTCTCTGATGGCAATGACTGAGTTTAGAGGTAGGAGATGGTTGACATCAGCTGGGGAGAGCCTACCAGGCATGTCTCCTTGCTGCATTCAGTGACAATTTAGAAAAAGAGGGGACTGGAGTAGGGAGGGGAAGTATAACCTACAGTTTCATAAATGATGAATAATCTCTTTAAGAAGATAGGAAGCCTGAGATTTATTTTATTTTATTTTGAGTCAGAGTCTTTCTCTGTCACCCAGGCTGGAGTGTAGTGGCATGCTCACAGCCACCCCTGCTGGGCTCAGGTGATCCTTCCATCTCAGTCTTCCAAGTAGCCGGAACTACAGGCGTGTGCTACCATGCCCAGCTAATTTTTTAATATATTGTAGAGATGAGGTCTCACCAAGTTGCCCAGGCTGGTCCCGAACTCCTGGGCTCAGGCAATCCTCTTGCCTTGGCCTCCCAAAATTATGGGATTACAGGCTTGAGCCAATACACCCTGCCCTGAGACATATTTTAGAAAAAGTTCTAGGAAAAGAAGGGTAGAATTTTAAAGCTGAGGCACATAATAGTTAATTTGAAAACACTGTACTAAACACATCCCCTAATTATGCTGACTGAGATAGTAATGAACAAGTAAATGTATGAATTCATTCATTTATTCTACAATTATTGACTGAGTGCCTACTCTGGCCCTGTGATGGGCACAAGTCTGGCAACAATTGGTTGTAGACTTGTCTGATGACTATTTAGCGTCAATTATCATACAAGTTGCAGTTGCTACACAGGCCCTTAAAAGGCCAGTTCTCAGAACAATAAAAAAGAATGGAAATGTGCTAGGCTATGATCACCACAATTTAGTAATAGTAGTTGTCCAATAACTTTTTGTTGGTTTGAATTTACATAAAAATAAAACATGAATAAACAAACAAACAAACAAACAAAGCCTAAAATTCAACTCCAGACAACATCAGGGATTGGTGTTTCTATTTACTCTTTGGGCCCTCTTGGTTTCTCACCCCCCTTTGCTGACTTTGTCATGGTCAGGAAAGCATGATGCTCTTCTGGTGTGTGATGAGAAGATAGTTAAGCTCGGTTCTCTCCCCTGGTTAGGATCTTAAAACACACACCCCGTTTGGATCAAGTTTCCCATTTGTGACTGAGAAAAGGTTTTAGACACATGAAGGTTTGCCTGAAACCATCAAAGGTGCAGGGAATGTTTTCTGCTTGAAATATTTACCTCGTACATCGGAAAAAAATTATTTTGACTATCATTATGGGTTTCTGAGTTTTTATTTTTTAAAAGTGTTATCATCAATCACAGCCATCATTTTTTTGATGATCAAATGTGCCCACATTTGACCACAGGCTTCTTTGTTTTGAGTCTTTCCCATTGGTCTTTGAGCAGAGTCTAATGTT
>CAUYQG010158039.1:0-28173 GCA_963574415.1 Tarsius wallacei | reverse complement strand
CAGCAACTTGGATGGAACTAGAATCTATAATACTGAGTGACCTCTCACAGAAACAAAGATCTGAGTATCACATGTTCTCACTCATATAGTGAACCTTGAACATCCAACGTAATACTATAAGAAAATGACTGACAGTGGTGGAAAACTATGGGGAGTAGAGGGGAAGGGAGATGGGAATAACGGTACTCAATATCTGTCTGGGGACGGGGAGACACCTCTTATCAACAAGGGAGCCTGAACGAAGCATATTTGCATACCTAATCCTTAACTGTACCCCACAATATCATAATAAAAAATACTGATTAATAAAAAAAAAAAAGCTAACTAAAAAAAAAAAAAAAAGGAGGAGATAGGAATCTCTGAGTACTACCTATATTTCTTTGGTGCTCGGAAAGGAGGAGATAGGAAAGGTTCTAAGAAGGATCAGTCAATTAGCTTGAGAACCAGAGAAGAGTCACAGAAGTCCAAGGTCAGGGGCAAATCAATGTTTGTTTTTTTGCAGTACAGGAGAATGATGATGGGTTTCTATTTGATCTCCTCTGGCTTATATGTAGGATTAAAGAAAAAGTCTGAAAGTTGGATAGAAAAGGATTCTGCTGTTTGTTTCATTTGCCACATGACTGAGCTGTCATTTGTCTCCCTTTGAAAAGAGAAAATCATAATTTTCTGTGATTTTAATGTAGTCAGTTCTTTAAAGGTACCTAAACGTGACACACTTCAGGAAGATTTATGCTTGTCTTAGGCACTAAGGCGAAGTGTCAGAGTAAATCACTAAAAATTGAAGACATGATAGTCTGTGGGATGTGGCAAATTGCTGTCACAGCTACAGTGTATAACCAGGGTGACTTCGGAAAAAAATGCAAGGACAACCTGATTCAGGAAATGAGCTGTTTTTAATTTAGTTTTTTTTGTCACTTTATTCTATGTGGGGGTCCAATTGCAGAACTGTGCTGGTATAATTGATGTTAGACTTCAGAAAACTTAAGAGCCTTTTGACAGTATTTGTGTATATTCCTTTTTTTTCTGTGGGGAGCTGTAGTTCTATAGCTATTGTCCTTTATTAAACACTACTTTGTCAGGCACTGTGGAGAAGGAATTAAAATTTTGTTCCTGCCCACTACAGGATTATAATTGAAAACAGTATCCAGTTGACCCTTGAACACTGTGAGTGTTAGTGACACTGAATCCCTTAGTTGAAAATTCATGTATAACTTTGACTCCCCAAAAACTTAACTAGGAATAGTCTACTATTGATTGGAAACCTTACCGATAAAGAACATTAGCAGTTGATTAACACACATTTTATATGTTATATGTATTATATACTATATTCTTCTTCTTTTTTATTTTATTTTTTTTGAGTTGGAGTCTCACTCTGTTGTGCAGGCTGGAGTGTAGTGGCATACTCATGATCACCCCAGAGTCAACCTGCTGGGCTCAGGCAATCTTTCTGCCTCCACCTTCCAAGTAGCTGAAACTACAGGCATGTGCTGCTATGCCCGACCAATTTCTTTTTTTGTAGAAACAAGGTCTCCCCAAGCTGCCCAGGCTTTTCTTGAACCCGTGGGCTCAGGCAGTCCCCTCACCTCAGCCTCCCAAAGTGCTGGGATTACAGACTTAAGCCAGTATATACTATAGTATATAGGCACCCAGCCTATATACTATATTCTTACAGTTAAAGTAAGCTAGAGGAAAGAAACTATTATTATGGAAATCATAAGAAAAAGAAAATATATCTCCTATTCATTAAATCTTAGTGGATCACACATAAAGGTCCTTATTCTGGTCTTTACACTGAGTAGTCTGAGGAGGAGAAGGAAGGGTTGTTCTTGCTGTCGGAGGAATGGCAGAGATGGAAGTGGAAGCGGTCAAAGAGGAGGCAGGAGAGGCAAGCAAACTTGATGAAACTTTTACTGAGAAAAGGCCACATATAAGTGGATCCATGCGGTTCAAACCTGTGTTGTTCAAGGGTCAACTGCCAAGAAATGCGATAAGAATGACAGTGAAAGTTCCAGATGGTTCTTTTTTTTTCCCTTCACACCATCTCTAACTCATGACACTTATGGGAGTTATTTTTGTTGTTGACTTAAGTTTCCCAACAATATATTTGACATCTGAAGGAAACATATTGACCTGTTATCCAGACTTGTGTGTTTTATGTTTGTCTCTTTCTTTCCGTCTTATAAAATAGTCTTCCCAGTTGCTTTTGAAGCCATTTTGGTCTGTATAAATTGTAAAGCAGTTCTTTTCCATTGTAAATGACTTGGAAAAATAAAGAATTCTATGGTATTTAAGCAACTAGCATCGACACATTTCATACATGTCTTTTTAAAAGTCAAACTTAATGGTTATTCAGTAGTTAAAAACAGATAAATACAAGGAAAGCTATTTGTTCATTTTAATTAACTGTCAAAATATGTCATATTTTTTGAGGGAACAGTTTTTGCATCAAGCAAAGAAAAAGTAGTTGGTATAATCTTATTTTTTTTAATGCTAAAAAGTTAAATATGGAGATCAACAAAGAATTTACAAAACAGTAATTTCCGTGGACAGACTTTAAATTAATGTGGGTTCTGTTTTTGTTCTGTTATTTTCCTTATTCATATATTTAGATTTGGAAGTCCTCTTCCCTCTCAACAAATATATAGATACATGGTTGTCAGATAATCTGCTTTGTTTCCTTGTTTTTCATTAGTGAACGAATGATTCAAAGTTGATTCCAAAAAAAAAATTTAGTCTTTTTTGTGTAAACTCCTCCCTCAGGCCTTTATCCCTCTTCCACCTTCCTACCCCAACCCCTGCAGTGTGTACCTGGTCCTCATGCTCCTCCTGTCTACTTCACCATAACCACACAGCACGCATGTGTAAGCAGTGAATCATCCACACTGCAGTCTGCTTGCTGTTCCTTAGAGCCCCTTGGATGTGCTTGAATTCTTGTCTTTTCTCAAGCAGTTCTGCCCTTCTGGAATTCTTTCCTTGCTTCACATGGATCTCTTGTATTTTATCTACTTTTTAAGGCCCGTTTCAAATCTCACCTCCCCAGGATGATTTTTCCAGTTGTCCTTCCTTTCCCCTGGCAATAATAGCTCTCCTAGAAATCTGTGTATTCTTTTCTTAGGTCACTTTAACTCCTTTTAGTAATACCATCAGTATGTCTTTCTTTAAGAGCAGGGACTCTGTTTCCCCTGTATGTGCACACCCTTTCTGCTCTGGCTCCATCCATGCCCGCTGTTCTATATGTGAAATATAGGATGTACAAGGGATGTAGGGCCTGGCCTGAGAACCTCTACTCCTCCCAAGCACAGGTTGCCTCTATGTCAGAGCATCATGGGATGTAAACCAGGTTAGGGTCAGATTGTGATGGCCTTATAGATAAAACTTGATTCAGTATGCAGTGGATAACTATTTCTTTTCTACAGAACCCATTTTTTTAAAAAAACTGAGCATTTTCAGTGAACTTTGTGTATCATGGTGTATATGGTGAGAAACTCTGTTTAAGAACAATTAATTTGGCAGCAATATAAAGAATGAAGGAGAGGATGGTGAGCAGGCTTTTTGCAAGAATTAAGAGACTGAAGAGAGCAATGCAATATTCGTGATGTTCTACCATTTGGGGTAGATTTAGAGATTGATGCTTTTCTATATTTAAAAGCAGAAAGAGCTAGAGAAGGGAAATCCAGAAAAGGAAAGTAGGAAAAAAATTGATATTACGAAGAGCAAAAAAATAGGACAAGATTGAGAAGTGACAGAGTTCAGATTTAAAAGCATGAAAATGTGGCAAAATGTAAGAATGGAAATGTACTTATTTCTTTCAGAATTAAAATTACCTTAAGAGAATAGAGTCTTAAATTGAAAAATCAAGCTAAATACTTGAGACTGGAAACATTTTTGTTTCAATGTTTTTGTGTAATGTAATGACTGTATATGTTCTTTTTTTCTCACCTGATCAGTGGATCTTTTAGAGTTGAGTACAACAAATGAAGTTTTCAAACAGCATAAGCTGAACCAAAATGATCAGCTTCTCAGCGTTCCAGATGTTATCAACTGCCTGACAACAACTTATGATGGACTTGAACAAATGCATAAGGACTTGGTCAATGTTCCACTCTGTGTGGACATGTGTCTCAACTGGTTGCTCAATGTATATGACACGTAAGTTTGTAATTTTTTCCATTATAATGCAATCACTGAATAAAATATGTTGATAATAGAAAATGTCTAATTTTTAAAATGGAAATATTTATGTTAATTGTTGAAAGTGAATCATTGAGCTCTTAGCAAACAATAGACAAAAAAGAATGTACAACTATTATTTTAAGATTTTGCTTCACTTTGTAGGCTATCAAATTTGTAGTATTCTTTGTCAGAAAGGTAGGGAAGCCTAATATAGCTAAGTTCTACTTTCTTCTTGTTTCATAATATCTAATTGTATTTCTTTCTTCAAAAGAAGAAATGTTGTATTTATTGTTATGAATTAAAATGATTTATTAGCTCAAAATAATCTTCTCTACAATCTTTGTATGATAACTAAAGAGCAATTTCAATAGCGATGAACAAGATTTGTCTTTTGATATTAACTTTATTTATTGCCATGGTGATTATGTATATATGTGGCGTTTTAAATAATTTATGCTACAGGATACTCTGACATCTGTAATTTAATTAGGTGCTCACTGTTACATAAAGAGCACTCTCAACTTCCAGCATAACTAATTTGCTATTAATTTGGCCCTTTTGAATATGGCAATGGATTTGTGAAATAATCAGTTCTAGAAAGACCTGCTGTGGGCTGACCCTTCTAAAGCATTAGGAATTATTCATTCTTCTGGTAGGGGGTTAAAGTATTCAAAGATGAAATGAAAGAAAAAACAGTTGTTTTTCCTTTCATACCAACAAAGTTATTTTCTGTTAATCAGTTGTGAAAATTTGTGTTTATCAGACTTTTAAATAATTTAGAGAAAAAAAGGTAGGTAATAGTTCATAAATGTATGCATTTGGCAGCTGAATTGATTCTGTATAAGAGTAAATAATGACGATAGCTTGAGAAATGGTTCAACTAAAATTTGAGGATTTTTAAATTTTATTTTTAGTTGACACATAATTATACATATTTATGAGGTATAGGGTGATATTTCAGTTCATCTATAAAGTGTGTAAAGATCAAATCAAGGAAATCTGAGGTGAAGATATCCATCACCTCAAACATTTTTCATTTATTTGCATTGGGAACATCCAGAATCTCTCTTCTACCTTTTGAACATATAAGACAAATTATTGACTATATTCACCCTATAGTGCTATAAAACACTAGCATTTATTTCTCCTACCTAGATGTAATTTTGTATACGTTAACCAAACTCTCTCTACTCTGCCCTCCCTACTTTTTTAATTAGGAAAGTGTTTTATTTTTCAACATTCACAAACATCATAAAGTTTTTAAAAAAATAATCAAATAGCCATTGTGTCTTCGAGGGCTCTTAAGAAACTCACTGAAGCATGAGTCTCAGGTATCATAATGAATATGGAATTTACTATATCCCTGTCTGATATTTTAAAATATATTCAATTTTAATGCAAATTTTAATTTCTTGGGTAAAATATTACCATTAGCATTAATCTACCACTAAATTGCTCTTCAATATTTTTGAATCCTCAAAAGAGACTCTACAATAAATTCACCAAAATAGTTGGGCAATTAGGTGTTTTAACTGTAAGGCCTATAACTTAATTTTACATCCCGGGAAGATTACTAAGTTCATAGAATACTTGGTTAGGAATTCCATTCAGCCCTATAAAGTATGGTAGATATACACATCTTGAACTACATTTTGAGGAAGAACTGGAGAAGATGTTAAATCACTCTCCCTCAGCACTGTCTGTGGCTCTGACACACTGTATTAGCTTTCTGGGGCTGCCATTACAAAATATGATAGACTGGATGGCTTCGACAACATAAATTTATTTCCTTACAGTTCTAGAGGCCAGAAGTCTGAGATCAAGCTGTCAGCAGGGTTGATTGTTTTTCCGAGGCTTCCCTTTTTGACGTGCCAATGGCTGTCCTCTCCCTATGTCTTCCCATGGTTTTTCTTCTGTGCTGTGTGTTCTTCTCCTCGTCCTCATATTGGATGAAGGCCCACTCTAGTGATTTCAACTTAATTATATATTTAAGATCCCATCTTCAAATACAGTCACATTCTGAGGTACTGGAAATTAGAACTTTGGCATATGAATTTTAGGGGGACACAGTTCAGCACATAGTACACACTTATGCTGTTTGCACTGGGCAGCTCAAAGGGAATCGTGCCACTTAGTTGGGAAAGAAACAGTGTGTAAAATGTCGTGAATCATATTCCAGGGAGTTAAATGTTGGCATCATTCCACTTCCCAGCATCAAGTGTGAACACGTGAGCTATATTACACCACGGTAGTGTTTCTTAGGAAGTATCTTGAAATTTCTCATTTTTCATTTTAAAGAGGAAAAATCATTTTAGGACTTAGCTCTTTTCCATGTCAAAGAAATATAGCAGAGAGCAAGCTGGATCAGAATGGTGCCTATTCAGTGTGGCTTTCTATCTTGGAGAGGAATATCAGGGATTACTCTAAGGAAACAAAACAAAACGGTTACTCTTATGACATTAGCCTCAAATGGCCAGAGTTGATTGCCCAAGTTTCTCACGTAACATGACTTATTTGTTTATCTAAAAATAGTTACGAACTCTTTTCAAGCCATATTTCTCCTGGAGAATCTCTACCTCTAACCAGGACATTATGGATCCCAGAGAAGTCTGTGAACCTTAGAAATGGTACTTTATTCTAACACTTGCAATCACAGTTATTCTGACATTCATTCATTAATCATATATTTTTGACTGCCTTACTTTGTGTAGTATGATGCAGCTCATACTGGTGTTTTCAACTTCAGCCAGCTCTTAAAATGAGCAATGTGCACACAGCAGCTCATAGCATTCTCAAAGTAGAAGGAATTTGGGCATCTTCCATTCTGCCCTCTTTTGCTGATTGAAAAACTGACCCAGTGAGACAAGACAATTTATCCACCAATTGCATATTAGTGATAGTTATAACATTAATATTTAGAGTTGGGGGATAATCATTTGATTGTTCTTACCATATCTAAGAAAATAGCACTTTATAAATTATTTTAAGTAAAATATTTTTTTCAAGCTCTAACACGTACCCAACTCTTCCTAATATCCTTAACTTTGTGTTAAAAAAAAAAAATCTCATTTTCATCTGTCATGGATGAATTCAGATTTTTTGTTCTGGTTGCTGTGTCACTTGGCAGCAACTTAACTTTGGCATCTCAATTTCTCATCTTAAACATTGAGATAAAAATATCTGCTCTGCTTACTGCACAAAATGTGGTTGTGAAGGGCAAATGAATATATGTAAAAAGTAATTCATAAAGATAAAATTGATTTAATTTACAAATTCACAGCCTCACTTAGACTTCATCTTCCCAGGTTAAAGAGTCTTAATTTCACAATGTTCCTTTTAGATCTAATGGAAATCAAAAGCGTTTAAATCATGATTTAAAGCAATAGTCTGGAGCATTTGGTTTAAATATTTTTTCCCTACAGAAAATATTAACCTAATTTGCTGCAGTGTTAAGTCATTTGTTTCCACTATTCCAAAATGGATATAATTTGATAAGGTAAATATCTTTACAGCTAAACTAATTTCGGGAGTTACTATCAGGGGACTAAATATTTAAATATTGGACTATACCATTCACTAATAAACTTCATTGGCTCTCTAATGTCTCTCACATCCGGATAGCTTATTTAACATCAAAGCCCTTTATCATCTGGCCCTGTATAACCTGTACAACTTGATCAACCACTTAGCCTTGATGCTAGTCCTTGACCCAACCTAATGTGTCTAATCTCTGGTGCTCACCCCCCTGCCTCTGTCCCCTTGTTGATGCTTTTCCTGTAATACTCTTCTTTCAACTGGCTGGGACAGTCCAGCCATGTGATGCCTTCAATATCTGATTTCAGATTATCTTCTCTATCAAATATTGTGAGACTAATAACTACCCAGTCACTAGTGATTAGTCAGTTGCAATGATGTACTTGATACTTTATTTCCACATATAAAGATGGGTCTATACGTTCTCTAGTGTTTTCTTGTCTTATCTCCCAAGCTAGTGTGTGAGTTCATCAGAGGTAGGAATCAGAATCCTGTCTTCTTCTTTTCTCTTGGTCCCTACAGTACACAGAACAGTGCTGGGGTCACAGTAAACCTTCATAACTGTTGATGATATGATGAATGGATGATTGACAGTTTCAGTTGTCTTTCTGGTAGTGTTCCTTTCTTGTGTTGTGACAGTAGTGGAGGTCAGGCTCTAATAGGTATCATTTTGGTCATTTTTCCCTTAAGGAACTGCTTTATCCTCAGTCACATTTATTTCCTAGTCTGAATTCATTCACACAGCCTTTTGTTATCCTCTGAAAGTCTGCTGTCAGTTATAACTGTGTCTAGAGAGTAAAAAGTTTCTGATTTTTGAAAGGGAGCAAACATTGTTTCATATGGTAATTAGGAAACTCCTAAAAAATATAAAATAGAAACGTTTGTAGCATGGCTCGCCACGGGGTAGATTTAAAACTAGTATTTCTGTAATTGTGACAAACTGGTATAAATATTTTAATTTAGAAATTCTATTTATAAGGGCTATATTTGTTTTCATATTAAGTGTTCATTTTTCATGGGTCAATTCTAAATGCACACATATATAGTAAGGGTTCAATAAGTTTGTTGGATAAGATTTAATTTAAATTATAAACACTAGGCTATTGAGGGACTGTTTTGAAAATGCACTGCAATCTCTAAGTTTTGCTTTTTTACTTATTTTATACTTTATATGTCATGGTATGTATGCAGAAACTTGAGTACTTGTAATTTGAGAATGGGAAACTGTCAATTAGTATTAATAATAAAAATACCAATAAAATCAAATTTAAATGTGGTTTGACAATAAGGCTGCTTAAAATTAAAGTCACATGGTACCAATATTTGTTTTTTAAAATAGCATTAGGTACTACATTTTATGTACTTATATAATTGCGTAAGCATTTAGTTATAGAGTTTAAATGTACTATGCACTATACTACACTTATAAAAATACATACAAAAATATAAATATACAGAAATATAAATATTAAAAAGTTGACAAGAAGAACGTAAACTGAAAACTGATTCTGAATCTGAAATGATAAACACAGCAATAAAGTTTTTTTTTTCTGGACTATGTGTTATTCCATAGCAAGGATCATATCTTACTAATTTTTGAAGTTAATTTCTCATCCCCAGGATCTAGTATTATGACTAACATTTGATATATTACTCAGTAAATCTTTGATAAGTGATGGAATAAAAACAACTCTCTGCTTTTTAAAGATAAAGTAAAATTTTTCATCTAGTCAACTTATAAGTGAAATCGAAATGATCTCTCATTAGCATAGTGTGAAGCTTCTTCTTAGTGTTGATTAATTAATACCTTCTGTTTATAATTATAATTTGATACTTACCCAAATAGAGATTTCACACCTGCCTTAGATCATTGACTACTAAAATTGCAATAGTAATTTATAAAAATTGCATTGACAGAAGCAAAAGTAAATGAAGACAATTAGTATTTAAGTATTCAGCAAGATATAAACTCTCCGTATATAGTCAATTTTCTAGTTTTCTTACAATTATTTTTAGATATACCATGAACCTTTTATTGCTGCATTAATTCACATGTATAACGTGTGTTGCTCTAGCTATTTTGAATCTTACACTTAAAATTGTTAAAGGATAAATATAATTCATAATATTTGTAAAAGTGAAATATTTTCAGTTTTATTATTATCATTTTCATTTTGCTCTAATTTGTTCTTCCTTGCTTATGTGTTGTATGTAATGTGACTTTAGACTGTGTATTCTTCCAGAGTTGGCCATGGAATATGTCATGGAATTATAGTATAGGCTTAATATTAATTGTTAAAAGTGAATAGAAAAGTTGCAGCTTTAAGAGGCAGTTATTTTTAAATGGTTTGCCCTTAAGAACCATAGATATTTATAAATAATTAACATTCTATATACAGTTTTAATGCATCTGACACATTTAATGTATACTATATGCAGTTTTAATGCATCTAATGGATTATTCTTAAATTTTCAGGGGCCGAACTGGAAAAATTAGAGTACAGAGTCTGAAGATTGGATTGATGTCTCTTTCCAAAGGTCTCTTGGAAGAAAAATATAGATGTATGTAAGACCTTTCATATAATAGCAGTGTTTTTGTAATTATAATGATCATAACAATATGCTACTTTATTTGATTTGCTGGCAATAATAGTTCCCATTTTTAAAAACTCTTACTATGCATGTATCAGGTTAGACAGAGGAGGTTACAGTGCAAAAAGATTTGGAGTTGTGTGAAATGAAAAGCTGAGGCTAAGAGGTGAGGTGTCTGGATGGACTGAGAATCACCTATAAATTATATCTCATTTAATTCTTAGAATAATCTTTCCATAATGTTGACATTGGGATTTCGATTTATCACCTGAGAAAATTAATACTGAAATAGGTTAAGAATGTAGGCCTGGCTTGATGGCTCATGTCTGTAATTCTAGCACTTTGGGAGACAGAAGCAAGAGGATTGCCTGAGCCCAGGGGTTCGAGACCAGCCCAGGCAACTTGGCGGGACCTTTTCTTTACAATAAATCAAAAAAATTAGCCGGGCATGGTTACACATGATTGTGGTTCCAGTGACTTGGAAGGATTGCCTGAGCCCAGCAGGCTGAGGCTGCAGTAGCTGTGAGCTACCACTGTACTACAGCCTGGGTGACAGAGTGAGAATCTGACACACACACACACACACACACACACACACACACACACACACACACACACAAAGATTAAGAATCTCGTCAAAGATTGTATAGCCAGTACGTCATGGGACTCGAATTAGAGCCTCCATTTTCTAACTCCAAGGCTCAAACATTTTCTATTTCTGTGTACATCTAGCGCTTTAAAAAAAAAAAAGTTGATAGACTAGAACCTTTACAGACATAAATAATAATCTGAAATAAATATATTTTATAGTTGTGACAAAATGAAAAGTGATAAAATTTTTTATTTATTTGTATTATGTTTGTTTATATTTACCAAATAAGTCAGTGGCATTCCTTTAGCTGTCAGTTAATGAAAGGTGCCTTGGCATTGGAGAGTACCTGCACTCAGGGCCAGGTAGACCTGGCTTGAAATCTCTACCGCTTAGTAGCTGAGTGTCTTTGGGCAGATTATATTATCCCACTGAATACTGCCAACAAAGAGGTAATATTACTCCTGTTTCACAATTCAGGAGACTGAAATTTAGTGAATTTTCTTCAACTGAAAATTGAAACTAATAGTTCCTGCTGGAAAGGAATTAGGGATAATATATTTAAAGTATCTAGAAATAGAAGTTGTTGAATAAGTGATATAGCAATGCTGCTAAGTCTCCAAACTCTTAACTGTTATAACCTGTCTTCTGATTTAATGTTTCTCATAAAATGTGAGTCATTTGATCCTGACATGCATATTCCCAGATTATTCTTTAGAGATAAATCCATATATTCTGGGGAGAGGGTTAGGGATATTTTATGAATGGAGAGAAATACCAAAAAGTAAGAGGAAATTTGATCACAACTCTGTAAACTTGCTTCAGGTTTGTGTCTTACATGAACAGGCATACACTTCCCCAACTTTTATTTTCTGGGATCACTGAGGGGTTATTCGATGTTGGATTTCAGGTCTAGACTATGGTAGTTTGTTTTTCCTATACAGTTTGACAAGAATGTCAATAAAAAGAGATAAGGATTTGTATGAAATTAAAAGCTGATTGTAGTATCAAGAGGTGAGGTGTCATGATGGAGTGAGAGCCTAGTACGTCATGCA
Source organism: Tarsius wallacei (assembly GCA_963574415.1). Taxonomy (NCBI): domain Eukaryota; kingdom Metazoa; phylum Chordata; class Mammalia; order Primates; family Tarsiidae; genus Tarsius; species Tarsius wallacei. Next base: position 16,227 of record CAUYQG010158039.1, on the reverse strand, counting down.
GAAAAACTCTTTAAACAAGGCTTTTGTTTTGTGCCACTTTGTCCAGAGTTTAAGTGGTCTTCAGCATCATAATTGTGAAAAGATGTAGTTTTCAAAGCTGAAAAAATTATCATTTCTATAATAATTGGGAAAGAAAAATGTTAATGAAAGCATCAGTGTTCCAAAATCAGAAAATAATTTTTTAATCATCCATGAGGTAAGGTATGGAGTTTTCTCATGCTCCTGAAATAGTTAGGGTTCTCTGAGAGTAACAATTATATTTTAGTGTTATACTCTGAAGTAACTGAAAATTCAACCTCAAAGCTTACGTTTTCTGTAATTCAACATTAAACGTTCAGATTTTGGCAGGGGAAGCAGAATCCCCTGTAATGAAAATTTCTGTTATTTAATTTAATCCATGAAGTATACAATTTTAGGATTTAATTAAATAAGCAGTCTCATGGGTTGCAACCTCTCATCTAAATCTTTATTGGTGAGCTCGTGGGTTTGAGACCCGCCTGGGCAACTTGGCAAGACCTCATCTCTACAATATATCAAAAATTAGCTGGGCATGGTAGTGCGCGGCTGTAGTTCCAGCATCTTGGAAGGCTGAGGCGGAAGGATCGCTGGAGCCCAGCAGGTTGAGGCTGTGGTGGCCGGGAGCGGCCACTACACTCCAGTCTGGGTGACGGAGTGAGACTCCAACTAAAAAAATAAAAAATAAATAAATAAATAAATAAATAAATAAATAAATAAATAAATAAAAATAAAATCTTTACTGGGACATCTAGACTCTGGACTGTTCTAAGGTTTTGTCTTCCTTTTACTTTGGGATCCTTAGCAACTCTGATTCCCATTTTGATTTCTCCAGTGATATCAGGACACTTCCTCATTATTATCTCTTTTATTAGAATTATTATTCAAGACAATTTGCTGTTCAAACTCAATGGCAGAAGTGCCATTCTGTGTCAGTTGGCATTTGCCTTGACATTGATTTTACAGTGGCCAGTGTCAGGGTCTGTCCCCTGGCACTTCCCTCTCTTGGTGCCTTTCTGAGAATATCCCATTGGGTTCTAAAAGTACCCTGACCTTCGTGCTTATAGCTGGGTGGCACATTTACAAAGAATCCTTTTGAATTGTCATTTGCATCTTTTCTGTGCTGATTTATTGGAATTTAGGTTTTAGATTGTGACTTTCTTCTTGTGGCCCACTCCCACATTGTGACGCTGCTTTTTGTAACTGACTATGAGGTTAAAAATGTGAACTTTTGTAAGAATTTGGAAATACACAGAAATGTTTAAGGATACTTTGCTTACTTTCTAAAAATGTGCACTTCTCTGTAAAGCTTATACATGTGCATCCACTTCGTATTTACTTAATAAGCCTCTTCCCAGGAACAGGTTTTAAATGAGCATCATAATAAGACTCCTGGATAAATATTTTTGACTATGACAGTCTTATTTATTAAAAAATGAGATGAATCAAGTAGAATTCTAACTGAATCTCAGTGAAAAAAATGATAATAAAAATTAAATTTGTCTTAACTGAATTTGTTTTTCTGTGTGTGCTTATAATTAAAGCCATATTTCATTATAATTACTTTGTCAATACAGTGAGCTTGGTTCAGTTTCACTGACAGTTTCACTGTTGACAGTGTTAGATCTAGCACTATTCCCTTAAAATAAGAGAATTATACATTTTGTTACATTTTTATCTGATATTCACTTATCAGGTGTTGTTTGAAATCATTTTTAGGATCTAATAAGTATTTCTTTTCTTCTATTTTGGGAAAATCTCATATGAAGAACATTTAGATTTTGTACTTTTGAATTTCTAGAACTTGAAATTCTGTTTCCAAAAGAGTTTTAATTTCTATAATGAAGTAGATTGTTTTTATTTGAATTTTCTTCTTTATTCTAAAAGTAACCTATTTTAGTAGAGTACATTAATTTCATTGTTGGCAATACTGTAATAATTTTAATCTTCCAAATATTACATATGATGAATAAAAGACAGATGAATGCTACAAATAAAAGTTTTAAATTTATTGAATTAAGAAAATTGTAAAACAGATTAGTGTTTTTTATAATTAGAAAAGCCTAAAATATAAACTACATGAAAGTATGTGCAAATTTTTGTTGTCTTATAAATAAAGGTATTTCATTACATAAAGTAAAACAAGATAGTTTTTATAGCTAATAAGGAATGAAAGACTGGGCTTAAAAAGAAAAAGTACACCTTTTTTTGCTTTTTAATGTTTATTATAAAAACAGACTTGAGCACAGATATCAAGGAAGTTAAAATATATATTTAATAGAACATTAAATTTGGGCGTTAACACAAAACATTGGCAAATGAATTTGTTAAAATTTAAGGGTTTGCTATTTAAGATACTTTTATTCCTTTGATAAGTCATGAAGAAACTTTCTTTTTACTCATTCTTTCTCAATAAGATGGAAAATCCTTATGAAGTCTTTAAAATTAACCCACATGGGTTTATTGTAACCATTTAAAAAGGATATTTGTCTTTATCGATCGATATATATATTTATGATTGTAGAACATTTGATTATTTGAAGGAACATGTGGTTTCGTTCCTGATTAAAGACACAGAGAATATTAAGATTTGACTATAAAGAGCGTTGGAATTCAAGAAACAAATGATATGATTCATGTCCCCCTGATTTTTTTTTTTAATCTATGTAGTTCAATCTATATTATCAAAGATCATCTTAAGTACAAGAACAGTGTAGGCAGATGGAAGCTAACCTCTTGCCTCTCCTTGCAGATCTCTTTAAGGAAGTGGCTGGGCCCACAGAAATGTGTGACCAGCGCCAGCTGGGCCTGTTACTTCATGATGCGATCCAGATCCCCCGGCAGCTGGGTGAAGTAGCAGCTTTTGGAGGCAGTAATATCGAGCCTAGTGTTCGCAGCTGCTTCCAGCAGGTAGGCATGAAGGATCACTGGCATGTAGAATATGTTGGGGAAGGGCTTTGAGGATGCTCCGAGAAATGAAAGAGGGAACTTGGACTAGAGCCAAATAGTGGAAGGCTTTGAGTACCATCCAGTAAGTTTGTATTTCATTTCTTAAGGCACATGTCATTCAAGGAATAATGGTGTTTTTAAGGAGGTTTGCTGTTTTTCTTTGGATAAAATCTAAAACCTTTAACCTATGCCACTAGATTGCTGTGTTTGTCCCTGCCTTCCCCTACCCTCCTCTCCTGCCACTCCTCCTTGACTGACTCCCTGCCATACTTCTGTAATTCACTGATTCCTACCATAGTGCTTTCTGGACCTGTGCCTTCTGTTTAGTATGTTCTTCCTTTACCTCTACCCACTAACTCTCTTCCCCTCACTAAGCCTTATTCAATCTTCCGATTTTAACTGAACTCTCACATCCTCTGAAAATCTTTCTCTGACTTCTTCAGATAAGGTTGTTTTTCCTACTGTATTTACCTTAATGTTCCTCTACCTCTTTCTTCTCCTGATTATTACAATTATGATAACATACTGAATTGTATAACTCATTGTTTAGGGTTTATTTCTTCTATAGAGACCTAAGTTCCATTAAGACAAGGACTATGTCTATCTTTTTACTGCTATATCCTGTCTTAGTTCATTCAGGTTGCTATAGCAAAATATCGCAAACTAGGTGGCTTATAAAGAACACAAATCTATTTTCTACTGTTCTGGAGACTGGGAAGTCCAAGATCAAGATATCAGTAGACTTACTGTCTGGTAGGGGCCCACTTGTACCTCCTTGCTGGGTCCTCACACATGGTGGAAGAGGTGAATGAGCTCCCTCATGCCTCTTTCATAAGGGTACTAATCTCATTCTTGAGGGCTCCACCATCATGACCTGATCACCTACCAGAGGCCCCACACCCCGATGACATCCCCCTCTCGAGCATGAGGTTTTAATACAGGAATTTGTGGGGAACACAGACATTCAGATCATAGCATATTCCTCTGAACAGTGCCTTGAACATCACTACTACTTTAATAAATATTTGCTAAATAAATGAATAAAAGTGCCCTGAGTTCTTTCTAGGCAAGATTTTAAAAAGACATATAAAATAAAGATGTTTTTAAAATAGGAGTTTTTCTCTTTGAGAGTATACATACAGAAGGATAAAGATACAAAAAGTTTTATACCAATCTAAGTTACTAATTTTAATCTGGGAAAGCACTTTAGTTCCTGTTTAATCTTTACTGCATATGAAGGCATTTTAGTGTTACTACTGATGTTATACACATACATAAAGTACAAGCCTATGGATATTTTGCCAAAGCATAGCTGGTGATTTACCATTGCCTGGGAAAAAAATGCTCACACCGTGTCTTTGAGGAGAATTGATGTCACGGGTTATTACATTTTATAATGGCCCTTTTTCCTATTTTAGAAATAGAAAAAATTTCAAATGAAAATTCTAAGTATGATTTATAGTCACATGTATTGGTTCATAGAATGACCTCAGCAATAGTAGTAGAATGAAATTGGTAGAAATGTACCAATGTGAATTTGCACATCTGAAAATTCCTTAGTATTAGGACCTGAAGAGGAATTGAGGAGTTTTATGTAATATTTCATGATACATTTGGAAATTCTGCAAAATACCTTCATAGCAATATGCCTCCAGTGTGATGATGTAACAGGATTAGAACAGGACACAAAAAATTATAACTTTTATTTAGCATTTATAATAACCTTCAAGTTTGTGAAGTTATCAGTGGGTCTTCCATAAATTGTTACTGTCTTAGATGAATGAGTTTTATAGACTTAAAGTATTTATGTGAAAAGATTACCTAGAATTGTGTGGTTTTGGTTTTTGCTTTTGTTTTTTGTAAATCTGAATATACTGAGGTATTAGAATATATGCTCTCTCTTCTTTTAAGTTCTAGAATTTTCTTGCCTTGAAAACCCCTAAAGACTTTATGACTTAACCTAGAAAGAGTTATATAACTTTCTCCTTACTTCTGAACAGATTTTTGGAAGATTATGATGCAACAACATTTGCTACCATTTAAATGAAGAAATTTTCTTCGCTTTTTAAATATATTTGTTTCTTCACCAGAATAACAACAAGCCAGAGATAAGTGTGAAGGAGTTTATAGATTGGATGCGTTTGGAACCTCAGTCCATGGTTTGGCTGCCAGTTTTACATCGAGTGGCAGCAGCTGAGACTGCAAAACATCAGGCCAAATGCAACATCTGCAAGGAATGTCCAATTGTTGGATTCAGGTAAGATGCACTAGTGGTGGCAGTAGACTATTTTCTGTTCCGTTTTTGTACTCTCAGTGGTATGTTCCTCCTCCATTCCCATTTATTTCAATTTGGAGGTTTACCTTCTAGATAAATCTATCTACAAATGGCATTTCTTCTTATAACCACCGCTTGAAACTTGTTTTATTATTATTGTTGTTGTTGTTGTTGTTTTTATACTGCTTTAGTTCAGAACCAGATATTTTTATAAATTTCTATTTACTTGGGTCACAGAAATGTTCTTGCATGACTGATTTTAAATATATAACCCCGATGGAATCTGGTGAATGGTCTAAGGTCTTTGGGGGCCAACTTAGGAAGCAGGAAGCAACATTTACATTCTGAGAAGTAATCAAATTACTTTGTGTTACTTCTGCCAAGTTTGGTGTAAACTATGTTAACCCTACTGTTTACCTTTCCATGAGAAGCACTGCTAAATGGCATACATTAATGTAGTCAATCAGTGCACCAGACTCCTCATTTTGTGACCCCCAGAGCAGACTGTTCAGTGTCTGTGGTTTGCCTAAGATGAAGTTTTTTGGCCATCCTGATTTTTTCATCCTCTTCTCTTAAGGTAAGTATGCATTTGACCTCTTAGAATATACTATATTTCTCTTCTCAGGGGAATCTGGAAAATAGCCCCAGTTTAATTTGGAAATTTATTATGAAAGCACATAAGCCTACTCAGCAGAGGAGCTCAGCATTTTTTTATGTACCTTTCACTCATACCTGAAAATAAATTAGCTAAGATGGTGATCCTCTGATGACTCAGATCAGGAGGGCTGGGATTGGTTGTTGTTGTATATAGTATCAGTATCTTGAATTAAACTCAATCGTTTTCATTTGACTGACTTCATCAGCATAATAGTTTATATGAAGCATATAACTGCATTCTTTGTGGGTGGCTAACTAATAAATAAAACTAAAACTTTCTCTTCTTTCATGCATTATGGTGTAGTGGGGGAGACGATCTAAAGTGTTGGAGAGTCTTTCCACTATGCGTTCTAAGAGAGTGAGAAGGCAGATGGTTAGTTCAAAGTAGAGTCAGCATAAGCCTGGCAGACAGCCAAGATAATGAAGCCCCAGTGAACATCAAAGGGCAAACGTTAGAAGGAGGGAGATGGAAAAGCACAGTTTAAATGCAACAGGTTTCTTGGAAATACTGTTAGAAGTACAGTATCTCGTGGACATAGATGGACAGGAAAGGAAGCAGATAGAATTTGGTAGCTCAGGATACTACGGGTAAAATTATCCAAATGAGAGAGATAATCATCAGAGCTGATAATCATTCCATTTATAGAGTGCTTACTCTATCCCAGACATTGTGCTAAAGTGTGTTATGTGTCATTTCATTTACTCTTTATAAAAACTCTGTAGAATTGGGAATATTATGTCTACACATGAAGAAACTAAGACTCAAAGATTAAGCAATTTATCCAAGGCCAGATATCCAATAAGTAAAGACAAGGTTGAGAATCAAATCCAGGACTTTTTGGTTCTGGAGGTTGTGCTCTTAATCAAGATGGTTTTAAAAAGTAGATTACATTTTTTAGGAAAGGAGAGAATCAACATTAAAAAGTAATTAAATTATACTTAAAAAATAATTGATTGTTTTTTAGATTGGAAAATACAGTTTACTTAGAAAGTAAATTAGAGAGAGAGAGGAGATTCACCTCCCCAAGGCAGGGGAGAGGTGCCAAGGCTAGGAAACATGATGATCATGGCACAAGGAGCCACATGGTCAGACCATGGGTTAGCAAAGCAATGGTGAATGGAGAGAGAGAGAGAGACAGATTCACCTCCCCAAGGTAGAAGAGGGGGTCAAAGCCAAGAAACGTGATGGCCATAGCTCAAAGAGCCACGTGGATTTACCAGAGTTCACAATGCAATGGCCAATACTGAAAAAATACTGATTTAGGCCATTAATTATTAGACCAAAAATATTACACTGGCTTAAACTGTTTGTGTGAAGCCACAGGAAGTGTCCAGATTAATTGACTTGGAAAGAGACTTGCTCATATAAAATCTGGCATATATGACTATTGGTATATGTCCTAGAGAGTTCATGAGGAACCAGATTTCTAAAAGGCTGTGAACATGGAGAGTGAAAGGCAGGACAAAAGACTCTAAAAATATTAGTGTTTGAGTGACCTTTAAAGTTTTCATTCTTAAATAAAAAATAACCTGAAGCAACTGTAGCAAAATATGAAGATTTAACAGCTGAGGTGTGGGTACATGGATGTTTATTGTATAATTCTCTCTATTTTGCATGAATTTGAATTATTTCATAAGGAAAACATGACAAGCAACTACGCAGTGTAAACAGTGTTAAGTATTAAACTTCAGTGCTTAAGTTTTCTATATTAATATAAAATTTACCAATAGGTATCTCTATGCTAAAGATGTAAAGTTGATCACATGGTCAGAGATCAGAGTTCCAGCAGGATATGTAGGAGAAAGTGTATTGAGAACTAGCTCTGGAGTCAGGCTGCTTAGATTTGAATTCTTGCTCCTTCTGTTTGGTGTTGAGACTTTGAATAAGTCACTTGGATTTCACGAACCTGATTTCTTCCATTTTAAATTCTGAGTGTTTCCTCATAGTTCGTTAATACATGGAAAGTATTACTGAGTAGGCATTCAATATTACAGACTAGGCATTCAGGACATGTTACCTTTTTTATTTATTAATAACATCATTAATAGAATAATAGCTAAGCCTTTGAATGTGTCACTGAACTTTTCCGTTAAGTGAAAATACTAGAAAAACCTGGACAATGATGTTGTTCAGTAGAAGGCATGATTGGAAAGAAATATATAAGGAAGAGAAAGGTTAACAGGATTCTTAAGAGAAGTAAAGATGCATAGTGTTGTGGAAATCAAAGAGAAGGCTTTAGAAAGATGGTAGGGGTGTTCAAGTGCAACAGAGATATTCTAAAGATCATATATGAGAATGGACCTTTGAATCAGGAAAAGCCATTGAGAATCTTAAGACTTTTTCCTTGTTATGATAAAGATGAAAGACAGGTCTCAGGCTGAGGAAAATATATATGTTAGTATGTGCAGATGTCTTCAATAAACTTAGCTATCACTTAAGGAAAATATGTGAGGATATTGAAAATGGTAAACTAGTAGGTGTTGTCTTCCTTTAACTTGCATATATATTTCCCCAGTTTTCTATGTTGAGAATGTAATACATTTAAATTTTGTAGTTCCCGAATAAAAGAAAAAGATGTCTATAGCTGATACCTGGTTTAGGGACAAGACCAAGCAAAGATTTCCTCAAGCTAATGGTGACTAAATTGTTGCACAAAGATTATGCAGGAAGGGAATGACTGTAAGAACAATTTTAACAGTAAAATGGAGTCAAGATAGGATAGGTTTTAGTGGCTCTTAGTTATAAAGGGATAGTTCTTTCTCTGAGGCTACAGAGAAAGAATGAAGGTCAGGTACAGAAATAAAGAATAAGCATTATAGAATAAACTTAATTTTAGACTTTCTCTATCAAGCTCCTATTCTAGATATGTGTGTGTATTATGTATATACATATATATTCATTTTCTGTGAACTTTTAAACATACCACTAGAGTTTTTCACTAATTACTGCCAAATTAAATTTTAATGAAATCTTAGATTTACAGAATGTTTCTAAGCTGGGAATTGTTTCAGTTAGAATCATACACAGCTGCTTAATAGCATAAATAAATTATAGTTTAAGTTCTTTTCATGTATACAAAATGTGGGAGTAGGCAATCCAAGACAGTTGCTCTGTGGTCACCTGGGTCCCTACTTCTGTGTTTATTCTGTGTCATCCCTAATATGTGATTTCCATCTTCAAAGTCACCCTCGTGCTAACAAGAGGGTTATCTTGTGTATGTCAGATACATTTTCTGGGAAGGAGGAAGAGAGAGCATGCCTCTTCCCACCTGAGTCAGCCCCTTGAAATCACAACTAGAACCCCACACAATGACATTGTCTAGGTATTGCACTGATTACCACCATCAGCAAGAAAGACTAAGAAACTGTTTTTCTCAGAACATATTGCTAAAATGAGATAATGGTACAAGAGTCTGCTACCTATAAAAAAGGAAAATGGCTATCTACCAAGGGAATATTCAGCAATAAACAAAACACTATTTAGAAGAAAAGATGTCAATCATATTTGTTAAACCATGCAGATAGATCAAGCTATATTGTTAGCATACATGATTGTTCCAAACCAGTAGTTTCCTTGTAAAAGTAAGCTGACTATAGTATGAAATATGCAGATTGATTTCTTTCAGATCGATTGGCAAGTGATTTTGCAGGTCATTTTGGAAGCTATTCAGCTCTTAATAGTTTACACTATTAACCTCACATGTTTTCATTTTCATTCTGTTAGTCCTACTACTTATTTTTTTTTCTGCAGATATGGATGTAATTTATGTTCTTAGTTCCACTGGCAAGGCTGACAATATGAAAGATTTGGGAGTATATGTTTTCCACTCAGACCCATAGAAACTTACTATCTAGAGGTTTGCTCCTCTAGATTCTGCAAATGAAAGTCAATGTGCAGTGTCATTCTTATACAAGATATTTCAAAACACCATTTTCATTTACGAATACCATGTGATTACAGTTTTATTTAATTTGCTTTTCATTATGGGGTATTTCTTGATTTTTAAATTATGGCTAGTTTAAACCAAATACAAAAATGCTCATTGTAAAACACAGTACCATTATGAGGAAATTTTAAGATTCACTTCATATTGATGGTATTATTATTTTAAAATTTGATGTGTCAAGCTAATAAGTATAACTAACTCTTTCCCTCTGTGCCATTTTTCCTTCATATTCAAACATTAGAGAAAAATCTTCTGACATGGATAGTTGGTTCCATATCATGTATAAACAGATAAAAATGTTTTAGAGACTTGAACTCCAAAAATTTACTTTAGTCTTGGTGACTTGGGTTAATGAAATTCCTTAACAGAAATGATTGATTTAGACTACATAATAGGATTGCAAGCCAATGAATTTTCTTTTCTCCTCTTTAGGTATAGAAGCCTAAAGCATTTTAACTACGATGTCTGTCAGAGTTGCTTTTTTTCGGGTCGAACAGCAAAAGGTCACAAATTGCACTACCCAATGGTGGAATATTGTATACCTGTGAGTACTGAGCCACTGCTGTTTTTCTTAATACATTGTTTTTGAATTAACTAGTATCTAAAATTATATTCAGTTTATTTGGACTTAACATTGTTTTGGAAAAAAGATAACTTTCAAGATTGCTTAACTATTTTTTTTTTGCTTTATTTTCTTTTAAGTAAACATATCTATGTTTAATTAATTAATGCAGAAAAATTAACTTACTAACTTTTTGACGACTGTATTTTGATTTTAAACACAACTTTTTGTTTTTTCCCTCCCACCCAACATAACTTATTTGTTAGCAAACTATTTTAAGAGCTCACATTGCCCTATATTGAAAATTATAGTATATAATGAAAAATCATGTTTCTTAGACATATTTAAGATATATTTTTCACAGTTAAATATTGTATTCACTTTAGCAAAAGTGCAGAAGATAGAGAAATTTAAAATATTCATAAACCTAGCTCTTGAATAAACTATCTTCTAATATTTTTAATGTCTCTGATTTTAAGATTTTACTTATTTTTGCATTTATGCATTTCTGTTTCTGATTTTTTTCACTTAACATTCTGTACAATAAATGTTCCCCCATGTTGTCATATAGTATAATTTTTTCTAGTCATAAAATTTTTAATTGAGTGAGTCACTCTAATTTACCTAACCATTCTTTTACATCTGTGTATTTAGTTTATTTTTAATTTTCCAGTATTATAAAGAATACTCTTAGGAATATCTTTGCAAAGACAACTCTTTCCACATATTATGTAAATTATATTTTCATAGGATAAAGCACTAGAAATTTCATAGGATAAAGCACTATGGTGATCTGACTCAATGAATATGAGTATTTTTAATGGCCAAAATACTTCATGTCAAGTAATTTTTTAAAAGAGGCCCATCCCACTTTACATTATTATCATATTTTATTGATCTCTCAATTTTACATAGCCCCACCAGCATTGGATGCTGGTTTTTGTTGTTTCTTTTATCTAAATCTATTTTTTCTGAAGTTCTCTTCATGCTGTGTTAATAGCTATTCTCTAGCTTCCTTTCAAATATTGCCAACATTATTCTTAAAGCTGTACATTTTATTTGGTTTAGGAAATTGAGTTACCTTTTTGGATCATAAATTGACAGAAAGGCAGCAATACTTATAAAACATACACATATAAATCTCACATTCTTTGGTTATCTCTAATAAATAAGGGCCAAATATGTAGAGAGAAATCTCTAGAAAATGTTGCTGAATTGTAATGGATGAAATACCCATAGTATGTAATAGCTTTAACCAGAAAAAAAAAAAAATCTTCCCAAGGAAATTTGTGAAGCATCCTTTATTACTATTATTAACTTACTTATCCACTCAACAAATTAATATTGAACACTTATTAGGTATCAAGTGCTCTTTTCAAGGATGAACAAAGCCAGACACTAATTAAAGTGGTAAGAACGATTTTAATCAGTAATATACTGATTTTATGCATGTTTATACTTCATTTTGTACGGAAGTGGCTGGTTGTTTTCAGGGGAGAATGAAGGAGAAGAGGGGGTGAACAGCGGGTCTTGAGCAGAGTTAAGGAAGTGAAAAATTAAAAAGGGCTGCTCAGTGTAAGTGCAATGAGACTGGCTGTGTCTGCTCCCTAGCACTTGTCAGAATGAGGATTCTGCCCTTCCAGAGAGACTGTGAGACAGAGGCCCTTTCATTCCTGATGATTACATTAAAAAAAAAAAGGCTTTCAGATCTTTGAGAAAGACACTCCTGAGTTGTCGGAGATACATAAACATCCCGAAGGGTCAGAGAAAGTATTCACCATTCTTAGTTCTTTTAAGAAAATGCTTTAAGAAAGAGTAGTTAGGGTCTATCTTCAGGAGTTGTCTAAAACAAACAGTAAATTCTGTCAGCAGCCTGAAGTTTTTTTCAGGCAGACACTTTAACAGGAGCTAGGGTCATCCAAAGCATGCGACCTTGAACTGTTAGAAATTATGTTAATATTTGTTCAAGTCTTTTAATGACGGTGGGGAGTTTGGGAGGGGATGGACAAATTGATTTGTGCTGAGAATTTGCACATTTTATAGGTCAAGGCATCAGTCAAGGAGAGGGAGCTGACTAGAGTTGGTCAAGGAGAGAATCTTTGTGAGTAGTCTCAGCTCTGATAACGTATCAGAGTATGCCAAGAAAGACAAGATTGTTGACTCTCCTGCTACTTTCTCTTTAGGAGAAAGGGATGGGTGAAAATGAACAAGGAAACAAATAAATGAGGTCATTACGTATAATAAGTACCTTCATGGAAATAATGGATAATGATATAGAATAATTAGAGGGGGCACTTTAGATAAAGGAATCAGATAAAGTCTGTTTGAGAAGTTGACATTTGAATTGAGACCTGAAAGTTGAGAAAGAATCAGCTGCGGGCTCAGTGTGGTTGCTCACATCTATAATCCCTATACTTTGAGAGGCCAAGGTGGGAAGATTGCTTGAGACTAGGAGTTTGAGACCAGCCTGGGCAACATAGCAAGACCTCATCTCTACAAAAAATTAAAAATTAGCTGGGCGTGGTAGCGCAGGCTTTAGTCTCAACTATTTGGGCGGTTGAGTCAGAAGGGTCACCTGAGCCCTGGAGGTCAAGGCTGCGGTAAGTCATGATTGTGCCACTGCACTCTAGGCTAGGCAACAGGGAGAGACCCTGACTCAAAAAGAAGAAAGAAAGAAAGAACTACTGGAAGTGTATTTAGAGAGAAGAAACAGAACACGCAGTGGTCTGAAGTGGGTAAGAGGTTGGCGTGACTGGGATGCAGAAAGCAAGCGGAGCCTCTACCACGAGGAGAGTGTAATGGTCAGGAGATCTGGCTACTCAGCTAGAAGTGCCCAGTGTAAAATGGAACTGCAGAGCCCCTTGTTTAAAAATTATGAAGACTTTCAAGATGGCAAAAATGGAGCAGTCAGTCAAGTTCAGGGGTTTTCTGAACATGGGCCCCTGAGCAACTATGTGCACATCCTTGAAGCTGTCCTGGGGTTGGGATGGAGCTGGGTGTGACCAGGGAACAGAAAGAAACTGGGCTGAATTTGACAATGGATGAATTTCTACCTTCTCAAAAGGGATAATGGTAGGAGACGAGAATAAAAGGCAGCTATCAGATATATGGAACCCTGGGAATCATTGTAAGAAATTTGGATTGGAGAGAAATGTATTAATATTTACATGATAATAGCTAGAATATTAAGAAACTGATTATAAAGAGCCAGTGTCAAAATAAGAAATATTATAAAGTAAATATATGCAAAATTGTGATAGAAAAGATATATAAAATTACTATTTTTCTTGGGCTTAAATATGATTCCTAACAGTTTTGCAAAATATGCAAACACTTTGAAGTCAACCTATCCTCAGCAATTATTGGTCAGTGGAAACATGTTTGAGAATCACTGATACACAGATGAATTTCACTTTCCAACCACCAATTTTAATTCAAATCTGTAAGTTACCCAAAACTCTTGTTACACAGTCTCTGAAATGTCACTGTTATCATTTCTAAGATTACAGTTAGTCCTGCATTATACAGGGATACCTTTCTTTTCCAGACATGCCTTGGGAGGTCCTTTGCCCCTTTCCGAGATTGTATAGTGGTCTCATCAACAGCCTACTTATAAATCATCTCTGTGACAGGTTATTTCCTGCATTTGACCCTATAACTTTTTATAAAATCACTAGAAATATATATAAATTGAGTCTCTGAAAGGATGCTTGCATTTAATAGTAATGAGTGATTTGATTTAACTGCTTTCCAATTTTTTCTTTTCTTTTCACCTCCATTCTTTAAATTGTTTGCTCTCCTCTTTTAAGTAAGCTTTATTTATGGTTTACTTATCTTTTACCCAAGATTCCCTAAACTCATTTAATGTCTGCTTTAATGAACTCAAGTGTGAATGTGTTCAGTACAGTGATAATAAGCACAGCTTGAGTGTTAAGTGGCTCAGACCTTTCCATATGGATCTTGATGTTTGCATTTCTCCTAGTGCATCTCTGTTTTTGGTTAAAAAGATGCTCCCTGTCATGTTACTAACTTGATCTCTTTCCCCTTCAAAGTCCTTTACAGCTGACTCTGAATGCTTCTATTATTAAAAAAACTTTCTGCAGTTTATAAACCTTATTTTAAACCCACCAAACTCCCAGAATATTTCACCAACATGTCAGCTTATTATCTATGATAATATTTGCTTTAGATGTAGGAAGACTAATGGTGTATGAATTAACTATCATGACTCATGGAGGTTTTTTATGATATTGATAATAAAACATTTATATAAGGAAATGAAGCAAAGTTTTTGTTTCTCTAAGAAATGATTTTTTAAACTCTTATTTTCCTCCACTGTTCTATAACCCAAATTTGCACATTTAAGAATTCTTTCATTAAGCTTAATAAGAGTTCATTTTCAAGACAGGACATGACATAGATAATTAATGCCTATCAATATTATCCATTCATGCAAATCCTACCTTTTCACAAAAACAGCTCAGGTCTCACTTTGTGTGTAAAATCTTCCCAAACTCCTCTGGCATACCCTTACCAAACACTTAGTTCAGAGTCCTCTACAAGTAGTCTCTACTTTCTTAGTTAGTATTTGATTCCATATTATCTCGTATTGTTTCCTTAACTGTATGGTGTTTTTGTCTCCTAAATTATCTTTTTAACTCCTTTAAGACAAGGATGAACTTTATACTTTTTCTCCTATGCCTAGTTAAATTTGCCTCATAAAAGCTAAATGAGCTAACATTTGACATTTTAAGTACTAATTATATAATATTAAAGCTGGAAAGGATCTAAGATATCATCTAACTCACCTTTATTCTAGAGAGAAAATGAAGTCTTAGAGAAAGTAAGTGGCAATGCTGAGTTAGTGGCATGGATTTGGTGATTTAACTCCCGTTAGAGGGAAAACATACACACACATGCACAATCGAGCACGTTAACTGTGTTTTATGTATGTTTGCTGCAACATTGTGTTTGTATACCCTGTTGTATACTGAACATTTTGCTGGGTACTACATACAGAGGATATATAATGACAAGAAAAGGCTACTATGTGGAGAAATTCAACTAGACTGTACAATATTTTTTAGGGTGATTAAGCTTATGAGTCAAGATTTTTTTCTTGTTACCTGTGCACTACATGTTAGAATTCAGGGATTATCATTTATTTTTTCAAATAGCTACATTTTATATTAAAGTTGTTCAGATTTTATATTTCTTTTTTGTTGGAATAAGAATTTATGATCATTTAATTTCACAGTGAAAATTTACCTGAGTTGGATCTTTAAAATCGTCTTTGTTGTCAATAACCAAAATTTAAATTAGAAACTTTTTTATATGTTGTTGGGACATATAAAAGATGGTTGTTTTTTTAGTTTTGTTTGAGTTGAGGTCTTCCTTGGTTGCCCAGACTTGAGTGCATTGGTGCAATCTTGGTTCACTGCAGCCTCGACCTCCTGGGCTCAGAAGATCCTTCTGCCTCAGTCTCCTGTGATGCTGGGACACAGGCACACCACCACCACACACAGCTAATTTTAAAAAATTTTTTGTAGAGTTGAGGTCTTGCTGTGTTGCCTGGGCTGGTTTTGAACTCCTAGGCTCAAGCAATCCTCTCACCTTGGCCTCACAGAAAGTACTGGGATTATAGGTGTGAGTCACCATGTCTGGCCATTTCTTTTCTTTTCTTTTTTTTTTTTTTTGAGATGAGATCTGTCTTAGAGAATTTCAGCTATATGGTACAATATTAACTATAACCATCATGCTGTACATTAGGTCTCCAGAAGTTATTCATCATATAACTGAAAGTTTGTACCCTTTGACTAGTC
>CAUYQG010158032.1:0-14528 GCA_963574415.1 Tarsius wallacei | reverse complement strand
AAGTCTGAGAGTTACCACTAAAAGCTAGGAAGAATCAAGGAAGGATTCTATTCTATAGTTTTTAGAGACAGCATGATCCTGCTGACTCCTTAATTTTGGATTTTTGTGCTGCAGAATGATGAGACAAAAATGTTCTGTTGTTGGGGAGACACCTCTTATCACCAAGGGTGTCTGAACGAAGCATATTTGTATACCTAATCCTTAACTGTACCCCACAATATAATAAAAAATACTGATTAAAAAAATAAATAAATAAAAAATAAAAATGCAAAAAAAAAAAAACAAGAAAAGTAAATTGACAGTGAAAACACACTGATTCTGAGGAGACTATCCACCTGATGGACAGAGCTGCTGTCTCAGGAGGTGAGAGTCCTATGCAGTTTCCTGAGATGAGTACCAGTAGTTCTACGGCAGGCAGGATAGCTGTGGTCCTTGCTGAGCTTCAGAACAGTTCTCCTGAATGTGAGTCAAGAGAAAGCTGTGCAAAACTATCTTTGCTAGCTTCTTGAGAGAACCTGATCAAAGCCCTCTTAGAAAATTAATATTTGTGCAGAACAAGAAGGAAAAACAATATATATTTGAGCCATTGATGCAGGATCCTGAGGAACTTGTGTATGCTATAGATTTTGCCAAAACAAAATTATTTAAATAGAATAAGAAATAACAACAACAAAAAAAAACCCTCAAGTCAATTAATTAAAAAAAAACAACTTTCAAATCCTGGAGAAGTTTACTTAAATAACTTTTAAAGTGATGGCACCAAACCCAAATACTAATATTTGTGTTATGTACTTGATATAGGATACTATCCTCTTGTTTAAATTCAAGCATTCTAGAGATATAATATATAAGAGCTTCTGTACTTTAAACAACAACCTCATTGTTTTGCAAATGATGATCTTTGGAGTGACTGAATCTCTTGCTCAGCTCATGTAGATATTTTGTGTTTAAATGACATCTACTAGGTAGGTACTTATATCTTAGAGCCAATGTAAGTGCCCACAATGCGCTACTTTGAATAATAGAAAAGAAGATCAACCTAATTATGTTTTCTCCTTGAAAGTCAGAGTCTATCTTGGTGACCTACACTTAGCCGGGCCTTAGTAAATTTTTGAATGAATTCAATGGCCTACACAAGTTAGAAAAATATTTTTCTCATATCAAGAGAAAGTTGCTTTGACAGTCTTTGTCTTCAGCTGTCTTACTATACTGAATATCATTGCCTTTACCTCCTGTTCAATAACTGCTGTTAATAGGTATTCTAGAATTAGATAGCCAAACTCTTCACCATACTTGGTTTTCTGGAGCAGTTTTAGCAAATCAGTTTTCAAAGCACAATAGTTCCTCTCTGGTGTAGACAGGCTGCTCTCCCAGGAGACCCGAAAACAGCATCTCCTCTGTTATCCAGGAATCCTTAATTTTTCTGTCAGCAATCATAAACTATTTTAAGTTTCTGCTCCAGGAAACAATAGCCTCTGTCTTCATTTTGTTTTATATTTAGAAAGGAAAATCAGACTCTATCATAGTCATTTCTTCCTTTCCAAGAAACAATAATACCCTAGCAAGGAGAATTGAAAAATGGAAACTGTTGCTTTTATTGTGGTATTTTTATTTTCTTTTGCACCTCTAAATGTCCTTAGGCAACATCTTTTCCCAATCTCCCTTACACAGTTGAAAATCACTCCTAAAACTACCACAGCTGGGGTCTTGGTCAAATGTCTATCATGTGTGCCACTGTGACAATTAGCCCTGGTGTTTTTGGCCTCTGCTTGGTGTTCTAGCTCACAGACACACACAGACATAGTCACGCATATTCATACACTAACACACACACACTTGCCCATTCACACGCATGTACACACACACATATACAAACACACATAAACACACTCACGTAAACACACACACTTATACACATACACACACTCAAACAAACTCAAGCACACACTCATACATCATACACAGACTTACATATACTCACACACACTTTCAGATACATACACTCTCATATACTCATATCACTTACTCATATCACACCGAGTTCACTTAGAATCACAAAAGGTTCAGCTTATTTTTAAATAAAGATTATAAAGCAGACCTTGTATCATTCTATGAATGAAGTAACTGGAGAACTAACTGGTTTGCTGCTGGGCACACTACCCTGATCGGACCTGAATGCAAGTCTCCCATCCAGTCATCCAGCACATTTTTGTTGTATAAACAGCTTCTTACCCTCCTCATTTGCTTCGATTCCAAGGGCTGGCATTCTGGCAAGTGCCAGTGTAGACTGAGTTTAGCTAAAACAGGGAAACGCACCACATTTTTTTTGTTATTGTTTCTATGAGAAATCACTTTCTATTTTATTTGTCATTATTCAAATCACACAAAAGCTTTTGTAAAACTACTTATTTTAAATTAGAGATTCTTTACACTGAAAAGAATGAGAGTTGATTCAAATGTCTGCTAGGAAGAGGTTATTTTACTCTTTGAGGCACATTTGAAAAAAATCTGTGATAATGTCATGAATTCATTATCAAATACTGATTCATAACATGCTGATAAATAATATGCTTTATATTATTTTATGTAACATTTGTGAAACTTTGTTATGAGCAAAGCAGTATTAAAGACAGCAAAAACACACAGATGAATAAAATAAAATTCTTCTTCTCAAAGCAACTTAAAACCTAATGAGGGAGAGACAGAAATGATTAAATTAAGTTTAGCTTAAAGCTGACTCTTGACATATTTTAAGTTTAGTCTAAAGGTTTTTCTGTTCATAGTGAACTGATACCAAGCTGGATGTAAAAACAGACACTTTCCTACTCTTGTGCCTGCCAATAAGTTTTGACCAGTCAAAAGTGGTCAACTGTTTAAACCATGCTCAAATAAGGCAAACACTGATCTGTGAACAGTCTGGCTGTTTCTGTCCCTGACTTCTGTTTTCTGTGTGTCGCTTGCTTTCTTCTGCCCACAAATCTTCTACCACATGGCTATGCTGGAGTCTCTCTGACCTACTCTGGTTCTGTGACTGCCCAATCTCTGAATCTTTCTTGGTTCAGTTAAACTCTTAAATTTAATGTGTTTATGGTTTTTTCTTTTAACAAAACATATACAAAAAATGTACAGCCGTCAACCAAGACGAGAGTGAAGAAGGGAGAATCTACCAAAAATGGATAGTACAGAAGCTGTCAACCTCTAGACAACACAATTAAAATCTGGTCTTGGAAAGTCATTATTAGAAATATCAATGTGTCCAGTTGCAGATGTGAGATATAGCTGTAGTTAAAGACGTTATAATTTAATGCTGTGAACATATGTGTATAAAAACTTCTTGGGAAAGGAACATGAAAAGGTCTGAGCTTCTTGGAATGACTCTCAGAACATTTTTGTAGAATTTGGCAGCTACAGGAGCGGCGACCCATTGAAAATACACACTTTCAAAAGCACCAACCATAACTGTAAAAATTAGACCACTTCATTGTAATGGGCAGCATTGTGCCCCCCGCAACTCCTATGTTGAAGTCCTAGCCCCCTACAATTTGATTGTATTGGAGGTAGTGTCTGTAGATAGTCAGGGTTAAGTGAGATGATAAGAGTGGTGTTTAAGTCCAATGTAACTGTGTCCTTGTAAGAAAAGAGACACCAGCATGCTCATACATAGAGAAGAGGCCAGATAAGGACACAATGAGAAGGTTGCCATCTGCAAGCCAGGAAGAAGGAGGCATCAGTAGAAACCAGCCCTGCTGACCCTCTGACCTTGGACTTCCAGTCTCCAAAACTGAGAGGAAACTAATTTGTGTTGTTTAAGCCTCCCAGACTCTGGTATTTTATTATGGCAACCTGAGCAAACTAATGCAACTGTAAGCATGTCTCAACACATCAAAAGCATGAGGCACATGTCCAAATCACAAATATGACCCACCTTCCCATTCTGGCTAAAACGAGAGACTGCTGCTTCTTTGCTGATTACAGCATTGCCTCAGTTTAGCTCTTATGCTTTGGAAAGAAGTCTTAAGACATTGAGTTATAGAATTACCCTGCCCCCTGAGAACATCCAATCCAGAGAAAAGCACTGACTTAGAACCTAACATGAGGCCAGGCATGGTGCCTCATGCCTGTAATCCCAAGCACTTTGGGAGCCAAGGCAAGAGGATTGCCTGAGCCCATGGGTTTAAGATATGCCTGGGCAACATGGTGAGATCTCCTTTCTACAATAAATCAAAAAATTGCCTGTAGTTCCGGCTACTTGGAAGGCTGAGGCAGAAGGATCTGGAGCCCAGCAGGTTGACGCTGGGGTGGCTGTGAGTGTGGCACTGAACTACAGCCTAGAAGACAGAGTGACTCCAACTTGAAAGAAAGAAAGAAAGAAAGAAAGGAAGGAAGGAAGGAAGGAAGGAAGGAAGGAAGGAAGGAAGAAAGAAAGAAAGAAAGAAAGAAAGAAAGAAAGAAAAAGGAAGAAAACCTATCATGAGTCCACACTTGATGATACATCCTTCCTAAGACCATCTTACCGAAACTGCCTGTGCTACTTGAGGTCTGCAGTTTTCCTCATTATAATGAGAAATCTTTTCACCTGCTTCCCCTGAGGTTGTATTCTTGCTAGTTTTTGATGCAGGTCACTGAAATCTTTATTCTTTTTACTTTGTATATTTTTCAACATCTATTTATTGAGCAGAGGTGGAAAAAGATCTTTTGAGATCAGGAGTTCGACTGAGACCAGACTGAGTAACATTGCAAGATCTAATCTCTCCTTTTTTTCTTTTTTTAAGTTAGCTAGGCTTGGTGGTGCACACCTGTAACTCCAGCCACTAGGGAGGCTGAGGCAGGAAGATTGCTTGAGCTCATAAGATTGAGGTTATAGTGAGTTATGATTGGACCATCACACTCCAGCCTGGGTAACAGAGCAAGGCCCTTTCTCTAAAAACAAAAAACAAAGAAAAACTATTTATTGAGCACCTATTATGACATTTGTATTATCTTAGGGATCTGAAATATTAGTTCAGGAAAAAAAATCCCTTTTTTGAGTGATTTATAGCAAATTATGGTTAACTTAAGTATTAATATGTCAAAATTAAATGTACAAAATGTCAAATTATAACTTAAAACCAGGGAAAACATTGCTTTAAAAATAAAGCCCAAACTACTAAATATTCTACTTGTGTAATTTTTAGATTCAAATTAGGGTAGTTTCATTATTAAGAATTTCTGAAAAGACAAGGAATTTCATCAGTTGAATATTTCCCCAAATCAAATACTTATACCAAAACAAGACACAAATTCAATGCTGCTATACAAGATTCCAGAGTTGTGAAATTTGAAGAAGTTCTTAGTAAATGTAGTTAAACATTTACATTTTTGCTGATCTGGGCTCAGGGAAGAAATAATCCCTCAGGTTCTTTTTACCAATTTTCTTATTATCTTTACCATGCCTTCAGCTAACCTGTCTACTAGATTTGCCCATCACATTTAGACATCATTATATTATATTACATGAAAAAAAAAACCTCTGTTTTGATGCTACATCCAATCCTGTATTCCATCTGAGCGCCCATAGCTGAGGTTCTTGAAAGAGTTATTTATACTGATTGTACTCATCTCTTCACCTCCCTGTACTCTTTCCATTCTGCATTCATCTCCCAACATTCTCTCAATATGGCCAACTCACACTAGGATCATCATGACTAGGAAAGGTTCAGTGACTGATTTTCAATCCTCACCTTGGTTAATTTCCCAGAAGCACCGATTCCCTTCTTTCAGAAACGTCCCTTCGCTTGACATTTATGAGACCGCTTTGATTTTTCTACATTTCCTTAGCCTCTCTGTAGTGTCTTCTACATATTCCGTTTGTGTGATCTGATTCTAACAGGAATCCTTTGGATGCTAAGCAAGTATGTGTAGGTCTTACCTGTTCAGCAGTTTCCATAATAAGAGTCAGGCTTGGGAGACTCAGACATCATGGGTGCTCTTCTGTGTAGAGGTGTTAACATGTTGACTTCTGAGGCTCCTGTGTCTTTGGGTTTATTCTACTTTCCTGACTACTAAAGTATGTTGGGTTAATGCTCATGGTCAAAGCACCTAATAAGTGAAGTGGGATGGTCATTTCAAATAAGGAAAAACATACTGGGACACAGCTCAAAGCATGCAGGCTATATTTGAAAAAGATTTAACAGTAATGTTTTGCAGATGAATAATAGCAGGTTTTAATGTGATTTGTACCTCTTGCTTGGTGGCAAAGATTACATTTTGGAGGATTATGTCAATTATTATGGCTTCACTTGGTCCTGAATGCAGCATTAGGTAAATAGATAGTATTTCATCATTCTCTGATAAGAATGATACCACACAGAGAAATTATTATTATTGCCAAATTCATGAGTTAACTTGTAAAAGTCCCTCTCTCTCTTGCTGAAAGTCATAGTTGTATAACAGAATGGCCATCTTGATCCTAGTTTGACTCAGGATGCAGCCTGCCTAAATTCTCTAATGATACTAGAACATTCTCTTCTGGGCTGTGTTTTTTTTAACTACATGTCTGGTCTCCCCCACAAGGGTGAGAACTTCTTGAAGGTTGGGTCTGTTTTCTATTCTTCCTGACATCCTGTGAGCACTCAGCAATTGACTGGCATCTATTAGTTAGTTGGTAGATGTTTTATGAGTTAAAGGTCAGTCCCATGTGTGTATTTAATGGGGATATAGGCCAGTGAGGTTGTGAGGGGGTTATTTATTCTCTTTTTGTAACCATCTTACATATTTTTTTTTCTTTTTTCTTTTGCATAACAGAGGCCTCAACACAATCAGAAGTGAGAGTTGTTGCTTAACTGGAAAGTTGAGGAAAACTGTGAATAATATAAAATCTATAACATGTAGATTTCTTTAAAATATTTTACCTTAAGATATATATGCTTTCATCTACCAGTACATATCCAGCGTATTTTATTAGCAAGGGGCTGAGGGAATGAGGTTTCACACCTCTAACCTCAGCTGTCAACCATAACCATATTTATAATACATCATTTATAGTTAAAATTTCGGTTAAAAACTGGAACTACATTCAGACATTTTTAAAGCAAGGACAGCATGTTTCTTCTACCTTTAATATTATCATTTTAGGACAAGAATAAATATGATGACTGGGTTGGTGGGCACATAGGTACACAAGTGCTTGTGATTACCCTAAGATCCATGTGCTCTCAGTGTGGCATGTACATCCCTCGGTGTGTTTTGCAGTAAAATATGGATGTAAATGAATATAACTCATATAAGTATTTATAATTCTATTGGAGGTAACTAGAGTATGAGTTCTATCAAGCATTCTATTCAAATACACAATTTTCAATGAATTATTTTTTTATTATGTAAAACATGATAACACACAGTATGAATTATCATTCCAAAAAATAGGCAAACAAATTCTAATGAAAAAACCAACAACCTTTTGCTCATGCCCCACCTTTCACCTCAACACCCATCACTGTATCAAAACTATTGTCTTAGATATAATTTAATGAACTAATACAAGATGTTGTTCGGCCTTTCATTATGCTTTTCACAGGGTTTTTAAGGACAGAGGGCTTAATCCTAATTTGTTTGCCTAGTAGCCAAGTTTTCTAGACTTAAAGGGAATACACTTTTAAAAAATCTCTTTAGCGATAATAGAACATTAAGATCAATAAATACATAAGTATATAAAAATAGAAAAAAAATTCTACAAAGAAAAAAAGTGAGAGGAACTTCCATTTCCAGGGGATACAGAAAGTAGATGACTGGTTTCCTGGGCTTGAACTGTGAACAGATTTTGCAAACAGGCAGCTCATGGGACCTTGGAGGTGATGGAAGTGTCTCAACACTAGATTATGGTGATTGCACAATGCTATAAGTTTACCCAAAAATCAGTGACTGCTACCCTTAAAACTGGGATACCATAGAGTATGAAGAATATACATCAATAAAGTTGCTTAAAACATGTAAAAATTATTAAGATCTTGGGGAGAGAAGTCAATTAGGTTGATCCCTGGAATCAAAGTACTGTCTGGCTCTTGACAGAACACAAAAGATAGGATGATCCCATTGGGCCTCTGGCCCACAGGTCCCTAGCATGGCACCTGCCTCCCTACATTTTGACTACCATCAATCCAAAAAGAAAAAGAAAGCAGCACTATCCCAGCCTTGACATCACACTCTGCTGACTAGGGTTATAAACAGGTGGGGTTCATTCTGAAATGCGTGCTGTGGCCCCTTCTGTCTTTCATCGTTCTGAGTCAGGGCACAGAGGAAGGAGAGTGGACAGAGAATACCAGCCACGCATGACTCATCAGCAGGTGACCTCTCACCAAAGACAACCCAGGAGACATGAGGAGAGTAAGTGTGTGACTCCATCCACAGAAAGGCATTTTTCCTTGAGAAGAGGTGAAGTCAGCTAAGCTTGTTTTTGTTTTCAGAAACAGAAAACCTTGAGCCAAAGTTAGCTTCCTGTATCCTTTGACCTTATGACTTTGCCTCTCTCATTTAAGTTTCTGTGTAATGAGATGAGATATTGTATACATTTGCAAAAACAAAGGGCACAATGATTTACTTCTAGCAATTAGGTGAAGAATAAATACAAAATACAAGAGAACTCTAATTGTTTATGTAGGATTCAGTTATTAGTCTTGTCTCTCTAGCAACTTCCCCTGTCTCACCAGAATCCAGTATTCTCTGTGTTTTTTAAAATTAATTAATTAATTAATTAATTAATTTGTTTATTTATTTATCAAGGTCTCACTCTGTTGCCCAGACTGGAATATAGTGACTTAATCACAGCTCATCACAGTCCTTACATCCTGGTCTCATGTGATCCTCCCACCTTAACCTTCTGAATAGCTGAGTCTATGGGCTCGCATTTCTTCATGTCCTGCTACATTTATTTATTTATTTATTTATTTGAGTTGGAGTCTCACTTTGTCACCCAGACTGGAGTGCAGTGGCACGCTCCCGGCCACCGCAGTTCGACCCCCTGGGCTCTGGTGATCCTTCCACCTCAGCCTTCCAAGTAGCTGGAACTACAGGCGCACGCTACCATGCCCAGCTAATTTTTTTAAATTTATTGTAGAGATGATGTCTCGCCAAGTTGCCCAGGTGGGTCTCGAGCCCGCGGACTCAGGCAATTCACTCACCTAGGCCTCTCAAAGTGCGAGATTACAGGCTGAGCCACCGAGCCCTGCCATGTCCTGCTATATTAAAAAAAAATTTTTTTTTTGTAAAGACAAGGTCTTGCTATATTGCCTGGGCTGATCTAGAATTCCTGGTCTCAAGCAATCTTCCCAACTTGTTTTCCCAAAATACTGGGATTATAGGTGTGAGCCACCCTGCCCAACTCTCCTCTGCATTTTCATTTGGCTTTCTCCAATTGCCTCCATGGCACTGGGCTTCCCTATTGTGAAAGAAAACTTTTCATAACCATGCAGTCTTCCACAGAACAGTGTGCAGGTTTTCCCTCCAAATGCTCATGAGTGGCTTTCCCCTAGTTCCACTCTCCTTTCCAACTGCACCCTTGCACTTCCTAGATTCTTTGTGCTCTTGTGTTTCATTGAAATAGAGGTGTGTGTGGTTTAGAATGGGTAGGTTATTTTTGTGCATTTACCCAGCAGAAATGCATTAAGGTGAAATTCAGCAATAGTGAAATGGAGAGAGAAAACTTAGTACACTTTTTGTTACTTCAAATGCATTAATTTATTTACAGTTTTGCGGTATTCATTCAATTTATGTATGCATTCATTCAAAAACCATTTGTGCAATATCTGCTGATGTCAGGCTCTGTTTTTGGTGATAGAGATACAGTGAGTAGCCAAACAAGGCCTCTGTTCACAAGTAACTTGCAGAAAAGAATGGAGAGGTCATATGTGAAGATATAATTAATCTAGGCATTTTGTTACAAGTATATAGGGAGAATTATGGCGACATGGGAGAGCAAGAGCGATGTTGGGTAAGGAGGGAAGGCTGGCTAAAGCAGAGGAATAGCCCAAGATGGGGACAGGTTCATCATGCAATGAGACAGGAACAGAGCATTTGGCTCACCTAAAGCTGGTTCAGTAATTAGGGTGAAGGCACTCTCTGTGTTCTTCCTAGAAAAGTTTTTGCAGATTTTTACTATTTCATACTTCTACTGCTTCCACAAAATTTAATTTTTCTGCCAAAGATGCTCCCAGAGATGAGTAATTATCTATTTTACTTTGGAGATTAATGTGAAGATCTTACATATTTTACAGGCAAATGCAGTATGAATACTAACTGCATAATTTGGGTATGTTTGCTTTTATTTTTTAAAAAATATTATTGCTATCCTATTCCACATAGTTTAAAGATAATTTAATTATGCTGGAGACTTGAAGCTTTAAAAGACAAATATGTAAATCAGATAAATGTCTCCAAGTAGAAGTAGCATATTACAAATGTGACTTTGAAGTGACTCTGTTAGATTAAGAAAAGGTAACTTCATGTTCAATTATTTTATTCTTTTTATAAAGCACTTTGTGGCATTTATTTAGTATTTTTTCTTTAAAAAATATTTTGTTTTACATTCAAGAAGCACATGTGCAGGTTTGTTACAAGGGTAGACTGCGTGCGTGATGGTGAGATTTGAGCATCTATTGAGTATGTCACCCAAATGGTCATTTTTTTTTTTTTGGTTTTATTGTATTTGCTTCTAAGGACTTGGTTATAAAGTCACTGTCTAGGCCAATGTCCAGAAGAGTGTTTTCTAAACTTTTGTCTAGCATATTTATAATTTGAGGTTTGACAGTTAAGTCTTTAATTCGAGTTAATGTGTGTGTATGGGGAGAAGGGATCTAGCTTCATTCTTCTGCTTATGGTTAGCTAGTTTTCCCAGCACCATTTATTTAATAGGATACCCGTTCCCCAATGCTTATTTATGTCAACTTTGAGTATTTTCCCTTTTGTAATTGACTATTTACTACATGAAAAAATCACGTGTCTCAATTTTAGTTCAATTAATATTTTCATTGTTGTTTAAACTCATTTCCACACCAAATCTGAACACAAAGTACTAAATAAAACATTGATCGTTTTTACCAATTTAAATAACACTCTATGTTTATGTCTCTTTGACATGTCATCATTCTTCAAATGAATTTAACTTACATTATTAACTTAGACACTCTTAAAATCATTTGAGTTAACTTTAGTGAATTCATAAACACATTAAAACCAGCTAGTGAGACTATATAGCCAAGCTTGAGCATTTTCTAAAAGAATTACTGAATTTTACAGTGGGAAAATAAACTATTTTGTCTGTCGTTGAAGACGTTGATTGTCTTAATTTTACTGGTGACAATATATCTTGGATACATCCACTTGAGTAAAATGAGAGTTAGTCATATATATTGGAGTCCGCCCCCCAATACCTTTTAGAGGAAATTCAAATGTTGTCTTAGCATAAAATCAATGGCCTCAAAATTAAATACGGTGGATATCGTGTTGATTTACACCTGACATTTTGAAAAGCT
The DNA here is from genome assembly GCA_963574415.1 of Tarsius wallacei. Lineage (NCBI taxonomy): Eukaryota > Metazoa > Chordata > Mammalia > Primates > Tarsiidae > Tarsius > Tarsius wallacei. Next base: position 3,024 of record CAUYQG010158032.1, on the reverse strand, counting down.
ATGTCTTAACGAGATAACATTTGGTAAGGTTTCTCATTAACATGTCTTCTTTTTAAAATATTCTTATTCAATAAATGCTTATTTAAACCTTGATTTGCTAAACAGCTATTTAAAGAGTAAGAAGTGCCATGAGGCTAAATTGTATTACTTTACATTTGAAGCCCCAAAGGACTCAAAGATCCATAAATAACATTAATCCTCCTAGTCACAAATATTATTGCATACGCTTAATGGACCAGACACTGTTCTACAGATAAGTCCTCAGAGATGGGCCCCAAGGGGCAACAGATTGGGGCAAGACTGGGATGCCTAAAGACCCACTCGTTCAGTCTTATTAAATCCAGAGACAGGTAACTGGTCAAATTATGTTTGTTGAAATGTGAATGATCACTTCCTTTAAACAGCAAAGGAAAGAACAAAGGACAATGGAAAGGAAAGAGCTAGCACAGTCAGGAAAAATAAAATAACAAACTCAGGAATATACTGCAGACTCCATTGTTCCCTACACAATTTCCAGAATGTAATAAAGCATCACAAGAAATGTAGAGAAACAGTAATGATAAAAGAAGAAGAGAGAGAAGGAGGAGGAAATGAAAAGAGAGACACCCATAGGTAACCCAGACATCTGTGGAATCAGTGTCTCTAAAAGAATGGGCAAAGGGAACTGGGAAAAATATTTTGTGAAATGACTTAAATCTTACAAAATATAATGAGCAGCATCCTTAACATATTCAAAAACACTCAGCAAATACCAAGTAGAATAGATATAAAGGAAACAAATAAACAAAACCACCTAATTACATCAGGGTTAAACTACTAAGTCGAGTACAAAGAGACGATTCTAAAGGAAAAAGTAGAGAAAAAAAAACATGCTTTTTAAACGGAGTAACAGTGAGGTTGATGACTGGGGTTTCATCAGAAACAATGCAAGTAACAAGAAAATGAAATTACACCTTTTAATTTCTGAACGGCAAACAAAAATCAACCTTGGATTCTAGAGCCCATAAAAATTATCCCTTTAAAGTGAAGAGAAAATAAAGACATTTTTAGGTCAATGAAATCACAGGACATTTGTCACAAATAGACCTGAAATGCCATAGATGCTATAAATTGTTTAGGCTAATGACAATGATACCAATGGAAAACGTTATCAATGGAAAGCACGGATGCACAGAAAATTTGAAAAGTGAGGAAATGACAAGTTATAGGTAATACAAAATTACTACTTCTACTGTATTCTTTAAAATATAATTATCTAAAATAAAAATAAGAACACTACTGTGGTGTTTATGAAGTCTGAACTAGTAAAAGATGTGACAGCATAGCAGAAGGACAGGAAAGGGTGCATTGTAAAAATCCTCTAACATTATACATAGAGGGGGACAAAATCAACTCAATTTAGATTATGACAAGTTAAAGATCCGTATTTTAATTCCTAGAGAAACCACTAAAAAATAGAAAAAGATTTACACAAACAATAGAATAGGTGATGGCAATAAAAACATATTTAATTAAATCAAAGGAAAAAAAGGAGTATCAAAAAAACAAAGATTCGGGAGGAAAGTAAGAAAATAGACAAAGAAGACATGAAATGCATAAGAAAACTTTTCTGGCTATATGAATATCAGACAAACAGGAATTGAAGAAATATCACCAAACATAAGAGTGACATTTCATACAAATGAAGGTGTCAATTTGTCAGGAAGGTATAATGACCCTAAGTATGCTGACTCCAGCAACACATCTACAAAGTATATATGTATAAATTGACAGAATACAAAGAAGTATATAGCCATAATCTACAGTCATAATTGGAGAGATTAACACTCTTTTTTTTTTTTAGAAATTAATAGAACAAATGAAAAAAAAAACAAAAAACACTCCACATCCTAAATGAAGAGCAAATTACTTAGTACAAAGGAGGCTAGCCCATCCCTGTTTCCGGAATTAGGCAGAGAGTGTGCATGAGCTGCTGAGTGCCTGTGGGTCTCACCTTTGATACTCAGATGCCCTTGACCACTCACACGGTGCTGGCTTCATACCTACATTCAGCTTTTGTTTCTCAAAACAGCATCTCACACTGGGTTGACTCAGTTTCAAGGAGAAAAGGGGATTCCGCCTCCATCATAAGGGGAATCAACTACCCAATGGCCATCCTTAGGCCCTAACTAGAGCTCTCATCCCTCAAACTGATTAAACCTTGGTATCCTTTTCACACGCAGGCCTGGGTGAATCTGAAGGATTAAACGCAGTGTTTCTCATGAATGTGGACACACCATAGGATCTAAGGAAAGGGACATCCTTCAAGCCACAGAAGGGTCAGGATTCTTCCTTCTTCTGGAATGAGAGATACGAATTCTCCTTTCCTTTGCAGAGGACTCATTCAAGTAAGTCATCCTGTAATTAAAGAAAAGTGTGCTCTAAGTAGCCTTGCTGCCTCCAAATGTAGATTTCAGAGGGGAGCTTATATGTCAACATTTTATGCTTCTTCAGGCTTCTCACTAGTCCAGGAGAAAGAAGACCGACCTGTACTTTGACAGTGTGACTTAGTGTCACCTCCTCCTAGATTCCTTGTATCACAGTGTGGAGAAGGCAGGAGAGAGTAGATGGGGAATAAGAGGAAGGAAACAGGGAGAAAAGAACTCACTTTAGAGTCCTCCTGTGGTGGTGAAAACTATCCTCACACAGCACAGTTCATGAGCCATTGGCAGAATAGAAACTTAAGATGTCCTGGTTGTGATTAGTTGTGCAGCAGCCTTATTTTTGGATTAAGTTTTTTCTGCTTTTCTCTGCTCTAGTGGAATTCGGTCCTAGGGCATGAACATGCAGATGATGACTATGCCACTCCCACCCATCCTGCAAGACTCCACTTTCTGATCTCTCTGCAACAGGTCATTCTCAGTGACAGGGAATGCCTGCTTATCTCTACAGAAATAAGCTAAATCAGTTAACAAAATCAAATTGCTAGAAAAGTAATAATATTAACCAGCATACTCCATTTTGTTTAAAACTTTCATCTTAGTT
>CAUYQG010158031.1:0-11361 GCA_963574415.1 Tarsius wallacei | reverse complement strand
TTTCCTCTTTTTTTTTTTTTTTGAGTTGGAGTCCCACTCTGTCACTCAGACTGGAGTGCAGTGGCCGCTCCCGGCCACCGCAGCCTCGACCTGCTGGGCTCTGGCGATCCTTCCGCCTCAGCCTTCCAAGTAGCTGGAACTACAGGCGCGCGCTACCACACCCGGCTAATTTTTTTTGATTTATTGTAGAAATGAGGTCTTGCCAAGTTGCCCAGGCGGGTCTCGAACCCGCGGACTCAGGCAATCCACTCACCTCAGCCTCCCAAAGTACAGGATTACAGGCTGAGCCACCGAGCCCGGGTCATTTCCTCTTATATGGCACCCATATAAACCTCTGGAACTAGGTTCCATCCCAAGGGTAACAGCAACCCCAAAGATAATTTACTATAATTACTTTTCTGCTACCTTGCCACAATAGAGGTCTGAAATAGTTATAGCAAAAGGACAATTGCATTCTTTGTGTATCTGAATCTCCAAAATGAGATTCAGCCACTACATGGTGTCCCATGGTGGAAAGAACACAGGATTTCGAATCTGAAACCTGACTTTGAGTCCTGACTCTACCACTTCAAAATTGTGGTAAATAAATATTGGGAAATGCTTCCCAAGGTTCAGTAGACTTCTATCTTTCTTTTTCTTTCATTCTGCCCTCCATGAAGGGGAAGGACAGCTGATATTACGCCTTGCTTACGCTACAACAGTTGCTAAACCTTCCCTCAAACATATGAAGATCAAACAATGCTTCTCTTTAAAAGTCACCCTTTTCCAGACCAGCTTGCATTTGTTCACTGTACTCAAGGATGGCAGTTGAATGGGGCTGGCATCCCTGCTCTAAAACTTAACCAAGAGCCCCTTTCACATCAGTAAATTTTTTTTTAATTCTAGAGAGCAGCCGCAGTGTACATGGCTAACCTCGTGTGCTCCCTGCCCCTTGTGTCCTCATTTCTACAGGACATCTTTGAGCTCTCTGGCTTCCCAGTGCTGCCCACTACTGAGCTCTGCCTGGTGACAAAATAAGAGCATCACTTTCCTCTAGGTTTTCCCTCTAGGCAGGGGTGTACCCATCTGTGGTAGTGTGGTCTCAATCAGGACTTCCTAAGTCTGGTTCTAGAGCACTGGTTCTGCTGGAATACTGCACGCTATGCAAAAATTAGAGCCTTGTGTGGTCAAATTAGTTCGGGAAATTATGGTATAAGTAAAGTCAAAGGAGTTTTTTTTACCCCTGGGAGAGTCTTGAAGATACTAATGTTCACGGTGATTCTTTAAAGGAAGGAATTTGGAATGCAGTGATGTCAAAGCTTTTGTGACCCAGACTGACCGAGGCTTCATTTGCCTGGACTGTGATAAATGTTCCGTGTTGCCCTCATGGTGGTCAGTCACATCTACTGCTTATCCTTGACAAGGGTAGTCCATCCTCAGAGAATGGGGTTCCCTAGAGCTTTTCCCTCTCAAACAGCATCAACTACTATCCAAAATGTTTTTCTGAGGGTCAGTAGACTCTTGAATATGGTTTGGGCCATCTGCTTTGAGATAATGATGAAATTAGCAGACTCTCACTGAGTCATACTCTAACATGTTCTATGATCTATGACTGTGATTGTCAGTGTTGACTGCACATTATAATAACCTTTATTAGTTTTCTAGGGTTGCTGTCACAAAGTACCACAAACTGATGGCTAAAAACAATAGAAATTTATTTTCTCACAGTTCTGGAAGCTAGAAGTCCAAAATAAAGATCTCCTTTATGTTGTCTCTTCATGTTGTTTTATGTCTATCTTTGTGTCTCTTCTTCTCTTCTAATAGAGACACCAGACATATTGAATTAAAAGCCCACCCTATTCCAGTATGACCTCATCTTAACTAAATACCTCCACAGTGAGTCTATTTCCAGATAAGATCACATTCTGAGGTTCCAGAAAAGACATGAATTTTTACCGGGAGCAGGGCACAATTTAACCCAGTACATCACCTAAGAGATTTTTTTAGAATTCACGTGTGTCAGAATGATTGTCACAATCCCAGTCTCTGGGAATGAAATCCAGGCATCAGCATTCTTTAAAGATCTCTAGGAAATTTCAATGTGCAGCCAAGTTTAAGGACCACTGTCCACCTCCCCCCTCACCCCCCTTTTAAGTGAGAAAGCAGGATTTATTGAGAGGACAGAAAAGACCCCACAGTGGGAGGGGACCTGAAGGGGTTGCCCTATTTGTATCTGTTTTATAGGTGAGATCTCTGAGACTCCAAGAGAGGTTAAAATAATGTGACTAAGGTTACATGGGCTTCAAGTGGGCATGCTGGGATTTGGACTGAAGCATTTGGCTGCAGAACCTATGCATATAGGTCTTTCGGACTCAGAACTGAGCTTTATGTGACAGCTGACTTCTGATAGAAGGCACTCCCTCCACCCCACATGCACCCCAGCAACTGAGGAGTTAAACTGGACTGCATAGGACTTTCTTTAGGAAGCAACCTCCTTTCTGGCTTTGATCCTAGCCCCAGTCTTCCTGCTCCATTTCCAGCACAACCCCTCCATCTGGCACCACTCTGGGAAATGGGAAGACAAAAGTTTCTCTGAATCGCCACTTCCAGCCCTCCATGTGACTGCAGCTTTTAATAGTAACTACTGTGCTATGACAAAAAAGATTCTGTGTTTCTATAATGGGAAAGTAGCTCCACTCCAAGGAGGCTGCCACAGCTCTGACCAATGAATGTGGAAGACCCCTGGGAGGGAACAGGGCCAGCTAAAAGGCCTCCCAGCAAGCAGGTTGATTATCAATCTTTGGGGTGCCTCTCTGACCAGTTTCCTGCACCACACCACTGCCCAGGGAGCCAGGCTAGGCTTGCTCCCAACCCTGTGGACTCTGCTGCTTTTGAGTGGGTCAAGCAGTCAAATGTGTTATTTACAGAGACCACATTGGCACCATCTAGGGGATGTCATCAAGAAGCAGCTTTAACTTTATCTCCCACGAACCCTTAAAAATATATTCACAGAGAAACTGGATCACTCATACACTGCTGACATAAATGGAGAATGCTACAGTTACTCTGGGAAAGCTTGGCAGCTTAAAAAATGAAATTTGTAGCTACCATACCACCTAGCAATTACACCCCTGGGCATTTATCCCAGACAAATGGACACAGATTCACACAAAAGCATGGACACAATGATTTATAGCTGCTTTATTCATAGTAGCCAGAAACTGGAAACAGCTTGGGTGTCCATCAATAGATAAATCTCTAGACAAACTGTGGCATATCCATACCATGGAATACTACTGAGCATTAAAAAAAACAAACGATTGATATGTACAACAAATTGGATAAATTTCACTCAGAATTAGGCTGAATGAAAGAAGTCAACCCCAAAATCTTACATACCACATAATTCTATTTATATAAAATTATTGAAATGACAAAACAATAGAAATGGAGAAAAGATTAGTGGTTTCCTAGGGTAATGAGGGGATGAGGATGGGAGAGAGGTGAAGGGTTATGATCAAAAACAGCAACAAGAGGGAGAGGGATCCATGTGGTGCTGGAATGTTCTGCATCTTGACTATACTAATGTTAACATCCTGGCTGTGATATTGAACTATAATTTTGCAAGATATTACCATTGGAGGGAACCAGATATAAGTATGCAGGGTGTCTCAGTATAATTTCTTACAATTGCATGGGAATCTACAACTCCTTTGAAATAAAAGATATATATATTTTTAAGTTTGAAAAATGTTATTAGATGGGGGAAATTTCCCCCTTGTCATTAGATGAAAACCCTTGTAGACCCCAAGATGATTTTGCTTGCCTTTAGTCCTAGAGTCATTATGTCAGGAAACATAGCCTTAATTCAGTAATTAAAATAACCAATCCCATGTAATACTCAAGTATCCAAAGCTAATTTAGAGCTGATTGTTCTCTCTTTCCTCAGGTAGGGCCAATTGAAGCCAACAGCCTGCTACCCTAGATTGAGGTCACATCAATCTCTCTGTGATTAATGAGGGGCATCTGCCTTAAAACTCCTCCTGCCTTCTTTTATAGGGATACTTGTGATGGCATTTAGGGCCTACTCAGCTAATCCAGGATGATCTCTCCATCTCAATGTTCTTAACTTAACCACATCTTCAAAATTATTTTTTTGCCAATTAAGATACTATTTACAGGTTCCAGGACTTGGGCATACTATTTTAGAGGCCACCATTCAGCCTACAATGCTATACCCACAAAATTTCATGCCTGTGTCCTGCTCTTCTGGGCTCCAACTTACTCTTCATTCAGTGGCTGGGAGAACCCCACGTCCATGTCATTTTTACCACACTCCTCCACTCTCAAAACTTAGATCAAGATCCCTCTTGCCACTAAATCAGAGCTGGCCAAACCTGGAAGGGGCCTGAGAGACTCTCTTGTCCTTTTTTCAACAAATGAGGAACCTAAGACCTTGGAAGTCATAGAGCTTACCCGGAGTCACACAGCTCATCAGTAACAGTTTAAGAGAGCTCTTGATTTCTAACTAGAAGTTGCTCTTACAATATCATGCCCATCACTCACATTGATCCCCTTGTATCTCACAGACCTATTTCCTTCACAGCTGGCCTCAGCTCCATCAGCTAATCTTTTTGCTTCCGTTCCTTTTTATTTGCATAGTTGTAAATAACCTTGCATTCAAGTCTGATTCAAAATCATCTCTTCTAAGAATTATTCTCTATTCTCAGGGGTCTCTCAGGAGGAGGCAGCAGAGGCAAGCTACTCCTCAGCACCTGGCACCTAGCCCATGCTACCACCTGCAACAGCAGGCTAGGCACTGGCAGCAGGAACCATGGAGAAAGTGAGCGGGGAAAACCTGGAGCTGAGCGCCGCAGCCAGTGAGGAGATACCAACTGCCGCCATTTTCTCTGTCCTGGGACCAGTCAAAGACCTGCGTTGGCCTGCCTAACTCTGTTCAACCTCCAACCTGAGATCCAGAGGAGATCTCTGCACCCCTCTGGGATCAACCATCACTGGCCCAGAGAGGAAATACCAGGAGTGGAGACAGAGATATAGATGCCGCCACCTCCATGCTGGACCAGGCATGGACACATCTAATATGAGTGGGAGACTTGGCAGCACCAGCAGCAGCAGAGAAGTTAAGGCGACTCCAGATCTGATTCACCCTCCTCCCACAGCAGTCCATGGGGCACGTGACCCAAGCTGAGAGTAAAGCCATTGGCCTGCACTGCGAGTGGAGGGGAGGTGCTGGAGACCAGAGCCTGTTCCTTACTGTGGCAATAACCAAAAGCAGTGATGGTGCTTGAGACCCATCAGTAACAAGAAGAAGAAAAGAAAAGAAAAGAAAAGGAACCCGAAGTTCCAGAAATGACCACACAGAGGAAGTTTTTTTTTTTTTTCTGTTTGTGTTTATAGTTTTGCATTCTTTGTTTTTGCTATTTTTTTTTTTTTTTAGCTTTTTTTAGTTTTTTAGTTTTTCTGTTTGGGATGGGTACTTTTAAGGGTGAGTGCATCATCAGTTTTTCTTTATTGTATGCTTGTTTTTTTAATTTGTTTTGTTTTCTTTTTCTTTGTTTATTGTTAGTTGGTGTGCCTGTCTATTTTCCTTCTTCTTTCTCCTCGTCTTCCTTTTGTCTCCTGTCTTCCTTTTTCTTATCTCATTTTGCATTCAGCGGGTATATATACACCACTACCGCATGGACAGATTGTAAGGTAGAGGGAATTGGGGTCCAGGGGTCCCACGCACCAATCAGCAGATACTGTGATCTGCAGATAGCTTCTGAAACACAGCTCCACCCATCACACCTTAATCAAATCTCAAAACTGCAAAAAGCACAGCCTCCCACGCTCACTCCAGCTTCAAAATTGAACAAGTCCAGAGGATCTACATGAGGAAGAATAGGGAATTGAGCAAACAATTGGAAGAATCAATGTTGCTAAGGTGTCCATCCTACAAAGGCAATCTACAAATTTAATGCAATACCCATTAAATTACCAACAGTATTCTTCTCAGACCGAAACAACAATACAGAAATTCATATGGAAACATAAATGATCACAAATAGCCAAAACAATTCTCAGCAAAAGAAACAAAGTGGAGGTATCACATTTCCAGGCTTTGAACTTTATTATAAGGCTACAATAATCAAAACAGCCTGGTATTGGTATAAGAACAGGCATACAGACGAATGGAACAGGATAGAGATTTCCGAAACAAAAACCTCAATTTCTTAAGTGACTCATCTTTGACAAAACCTCCACTAACAACCATTAGGGAGAGGAGAACTTATACAGTAAATGGTGCTGGGAAAATTGGCTGACCACATGCAGAAGATTAAAAGAAGACCCCTACCTATCACCATACACAAAAATTGACTCTAAATGGATCAAATACTTAAACAGGAAATCTCAAATTATAAGAATGTTAAAAAACAAAGGAGACACCCTTATGGAAATTGGAATTTCCTGTTCAAAACTCAAATGCCCATGACATAAGAGATAAGATTGACAAATCAAACCTCATCAAGCTGAAAGCTTCTGTAAAACAAAAGAAACCATCAAGTGAGTAAGGAGGCAGCTCACAGAATGGGAAAAAAAATTTGCCAACTGTATATCTGACAGATACCTAACTCCAGGATCTACAAGGAACTTAAATATGCCGAAAAGAAAAAAACAAACAGTCCTGTTAAAAAGTGGGCAAAAGCCGGGCTCTGTGGCTCAGCCTATAATCCCGCGCTTTGGGAGGCTGAGGTGAGTAGATTGCCTGAGCCCGTGGGTTCGAGACCCACCTGGGCAACTTGGCAAGACCTCATCTCTACAATTAATAAAAAAAAATTAGCTGGGTGCGGTAGCGCACGCATGTAGTTTCAGCTACTTGGAAGGCTGATGTGGAAGGATTGCTGGAGCCCAGCAGGTCAAAGCTGCGGTGGCCGGGAGCGGCCACTGCACTCCAGTCTGGGCGACAGAGTGAGAATTCAACTCAAAAAAACAAACAAACAAGCAAACAAAAAAACAAAAAAAAGTGAGCAAAAGATATGAATAGACACTTCTCAAAAGAAGACATACAGGCAGTCAGTAGATACATGAAAAATGCTCAGCCTTGCTAATCGTCAAATAAATGTAAATTAAAACCACACTGACTTCAGTCAAGATGGCCATCATCAATAACTCAAAGATCTAAAAATTGACCTGGCATATGACCCAACAATCCCCCTTGCGGGAATATACCAGAGGAACGCAAGTCACTATATGAAATATATACCTGCACATGCATGTTTATTGCAGCATTATTCACAATAGCAAAAACATGGAACCAACCGTGCTGCCCATCAAAGGTGAACTAGATTAAAAAAATGTAGTACATACACACAATGGAATATTATGCAGCCATAAAAAAGACAAAATATAAACTTTACTGAAAATTGTATTAATTTAGAGTCTATAATACTCAGTGATCTATCACAGAAATAGAGAGGTGAGTACCACATGTTCTCACTCATAAGCAGTACCTGAATAATCATCATAATACTATAAAAAAGGGATTGGCAGTAGTGGAAAATGGCCAGGGGAGGGGTACACTTCATAAATAAGGGTACCTGATCTCAAACCAGGCAAAGTGGCGACCAAAGTGAGGCCCAAACTTTACCTGTACAATGACCATTTATATATCCACTCCTGAATTGTACCCCACATCCTTAAAATTGAAATAAATAAATAAAAAGAATTATTTTCTGCTTTAAAATGTCTAACTTAAAAAACTTCTTTGTTGTTTGTTCCCTCAAAAGTTTTCTGTTGGGGTTGAATTAATCTCACTCACCTGTTTGTGGTCTTGAAATATTTTAATTTTTGTGTTCTGTCTGTAGGTTTAATCCCAGATTTTCTGTATCTTTTATATCCTTTCCAATACTATTCAGCTCATAACCTAACTCTCTCTCTACCTCCCTCCCTTTCTCTCTCCCTCAATCCCTCCCCCCCCCCTCTCGTGCATGTTGCTTAAATGTTGTTAACTAAGGGATCACAATCTATGAACTATAGTCAGATGTGTCTGGACAGATAATGTGTGACAGAACTTCACACATTACTAATGCAATGAAACCAAAAGTGTGTTGAAAATTGTTTGTGTGTCTTTCTTCTGGACTTCTAAATATATTGCCATCACCCCAGATTGCCAAAGGCACCCAAAGTCTCCCATATGCCTGAAAAAGCAGGATTTTTTACACAAAGGACGCAAAAAAAAAAAAAAAAGCATAATTTCCAATTTATGACATTCGGAAACTTGATCAAACGGTGAAATAATAGCCTCTAAGTCAGGCTATTGTCTTGAAAGCAGTTTTTCCCAATTCTACTCTCCCTCTGAAGATATCACCCCCTCTTTAAATCATCAAGGAGCAAGGCTGGATGATAATGTTGTCACTTAGAATAAATGCCCCCTCCACTGAGGTAGGAAGGCCAGAATGCTTGCTATCCAAGAAGGAGATTAAAATTATCATAAGGAAAATAAAAGTGAGACCCACCAGTTTTCCAGCCTGGTACAAGGATGGTACAAGAGCTGGAGAGAGGAAAACAAGGCTAATAGAGGCGTGTCCCCATGTTCCCTCTCTGTGTTTGGCAATTAATAAGCAAATTCAAGAGAGTAGGAGAACACACAGCCTCTGCTCCCTGTGTAGACTTTCTGGAAACAGAAATCTCTCTCGCTGCCTTATATGGACCCAGAGCCAGGCCACATCAACTTGCTGAGGCAGGAGGAGGGATTGAGGGAGATTTCACTTTGCCAAGCCTCCTTCTGACTGCTTGGCACTAATGGTGACAGCCAGGAGTCTGCTGGGATGGGCAGTAGCAGTGTCTGATGGCTGTGGCCATGGGGGTCTGGAGGTCAGCCAGGGGACAAGCCCCTGACCAGGTCCAGGTGACACCAGCCACAATCTTGAGGCAGGAACCAGTACAAAGAGATAGAAATCTGAGGTCACCTCCACATCAGAGGTTCTGCTCTTTTCCTCCACCATGAAGTCCAAGAGCCATAACCCTTCACTCCCCCACAAACCAGATGCCTCCACAATCCAGATGCCATCTGAGGAGGAGAAACAGTATGGAGGTAACCTGAAACTCAAACCATTTTTTCCTAGAAAGACTAAGCATCCCTTGAAGGCTCTTTTTAAATGATCAAATCAGACATGTACTCAAACCAAATTAGACATTTAATTTGTTCATTCCACTGGGAATAGGGGGATGGAATTACGTATTAGACTAAAACAGCTATAAACAAAATATAGAAATGGCATTTTCTCTTCCTATCCAAGCTGCAGTGGGAGTTAAATTTTTCAAAACCATTATACCAACATGCCCTTTCTTGGAAGACCAAAGCTCCGGATTAATTTCAGGATTTGCAAAATACCTAGATAACAGTGAGGACATCAATTCTTCCCCTGAACTACAGAGAACTGAATTACCTAGCAATGTGGTACTGATTTTTTCATACCAGCTGTATGTAAATTAAGTTTTAAAACTCAAATTGATTTCATTTCCAGTCATTAAATATCCAGGTGGCTTGCTGCATTAATTAGAATGGACATAAGGGTTAATAATTTCACCCTCTGACTTCCACTTCTTCAACGTCTGAAGCTCTGATATTCCTGCTGTTAACTGGCGGGGTGGGGGTGGGGGTCAGGAGTGGATCAGGAAGCAGGGCTTGATGAGTCATCCAAGAGATGAATTGTGCACAACAGCCTCCCCTCACGCCTGAGCAGAGTCTGCTGTCACGTTGATAGCCAGTGGCAGGAGCATGGGAGTATTACAGCTGGGCAAGGTGGAAATCAGTGAAACTCTATCACATGCACAGTGGGTTTCTCTCTCTCTAGCACCCAGTGACCTCCCAGCACCGGCTTTACTCTGGGCAACAGCCACCAGCCACTCAGAAGCCCAGACAGAACAAACCTCCAACCACAGCCCACAGCCATTCGGGATGGGGTTAGTCATTTTGCCATGGGGCAGGAGGAAAAATCAGGCTTGGGCACCAACTATTGAAGACTCTGCTAACCTTGGACACTTGATAGATGGATCACTGACTTGCTAAATTCCTAGGAAAAGAAACTGAGCCAAGTATGGTGGCTCATGCCTGTAATCCCAGAACTTTGGAAGCTGAGTTGGGAAGATTACTTGAGGCCAGGAGTTCGAGAATAGCCTGGGCAACAAAGTGAGACCCTGTCTCTACAAAAGATAGAAAAATTAGCCGGGGCGCCTGTCGCCCCAGCAACTCAGGTGGCTGAGGCGGGAAGATTGCATGAGCCCAAGGGTTCAAAGCTGCAGTGAGCCATGATTGTGCCACCTCTAGCCTGAGAAACAGAGTGAAGCCCTGTTTCACAAAAAGAAAAAAAAAGAAAATGATCAGACCCTACATCAGAGAACACCTGGTATACCAGGCTCTGATTATGAGCTATCATCCAGACGCTCTCTTAAATAGAACATATGGGGTTAATTACATGATTTTTTCAACTACTCTGAGGGTGCAGACAGAGCTGTGCTTGGCAAGGGGTTTAGAGGCGAGGTTCCGGAAACCGTTTGTGAAAATTAGGTGAGAAAACATCTCCTTCCTTCATCCGCTGCCTAGTGCTGTTGAATCCACTTCCAGATATTATTTTTTGGACTAGATACCAAACATTTGACTGAAACTCCATTGTGAGACCATAAGTACTTTGTAGATAACCTACCTGGATCTGGATACAGATGCTGCTGCTGACGGGGACAGCGATATGGCAGCCCTGTGAGAATGGGCTTATTTTAAGGACTCTGACTTAACCCAAGTTCTAAATGTTCACTCTAATGATCTTTAGAATAACCCCAGGATTTTTTTTTTCTTGAAACAGTGCTGTAAGAGTTGACCAGAATCCCAAATACATATCCAAGTGTCCATAACTTTGAGGAGGCATCTGTGACAAGGCAAAAATGTCACTGGATCATGAAAATACCTACATTGATGTCCCATTCAAGACTTTTTCTAACTATACTACCTTGAAGAAGTCACTTCTCTGAGTCTTAAAATAAGAGTCATGTTAATACTTGATAGACCTGCTTCAATTCAATGAACCATCACTATCAAGAACTGTAGCAGCCGGGCTCGGTGGCTCAGCCTGTAATCCCGTGCCTTGGGAGGCTGAGGTGAGTGGATTGCCTGAGCCTGCGGGTTCGAGACCCGCCTGGGCAGGCGAAACCTCATCTCCACAATAAATCAAAAAAATTAGCCGGGCGTGGTAGCGCACGCCTGTAGTTCCGGCTACTCGGAAGGCTGAGGCGGAAGGATCGCCGGAGCCCAGCAGGTTGAGGCTGCGGTGGCCGGAAGTGGCCACTGCACTCCAGTCTGGGAGACAGAGTGAGACTCCAACTCAA
>CAUYQG010158028.1:0-29019 GCA_963574415.1 Tarsius wallacei | reverse complement strand
AGTTCCAGCTACTCGGAAGGCTGAGGCGGAAGGATCGCCGGAGCCCAGCAGGTCGAGGCTGCGGTGGCCGGGAGCGGCCACTGCACTCCAGTCTGGGCGACAGAGTGAGACTCCAACTCAAAAAAAAAAAAAAAAAAAAATCTTGATGATTTATTATGTTTACTTGATGCTAGCCTTATATATATGGCATTTCTTCTACAGGATTGTCTCTTTTCATTTTTTAAATGGTTATCAACTTGCATTCCTTTCTGAATAAGGTTATAACATAATTTATGTGGATAATGGTACAAATCTGTCTGATAAAGTAGAGAAATGGTTATGTGGACTTTCATACATATTCACAGATAATAAAAACAAAATAAAAGTAAAAACAGCAGCAAAATCTTTCTTTCCCAAAACACAAATGTACTCTCTTGTCTATAGGTAACATCTTTCTAAATAAGTTAAGGGATATTTTATAAGACAAATAGAATAGCCTTTTTAAAGTAAAATTCTTTAAGTAAAGTTATAAATAAAAAAGAAATGTTACAGTGTTAATTTTTCCCATTTTGAATATCAGACATCATGTGCTTATTGTAATAATTCTCTTTATTTTTTGAAAGCCAGATTTTGCTTCAGAAATTGCTGCTATTTTCAGTGAAAATTTGACCTCTTTATTTTCTATAGTTGTGATGGCAACTGGGTAAAACATTCCGTTAAGCTTTGATGACACAGAAAATATTTTAAGATTCACTCGCCAACATTTTCCAACAAAATGTGTGAAGTCATACATATATTTGTACACTTTTATATATGTTTAAAGTCACAGTGCTAATAACAATTCATAGTTGATGATTATAGTTATTATTACTGATTAGATGAACCAGAAGACAAGTTTGGAGCTACCACAGGAGCTAGAAACTTAGGGATAAAATCTAGTCCAGGAGGGAGCTACAGAGGAGAGGTCCATGATTCTGCATATTACTCTGCCTGTTTGTCTGGCTAATCCTATAACTATGCATGAGCATGACAGACACCACACAACCTAGCTATTGCTGAAGGAACAGAATGACTATTCCAGTTGTTACCTACTACAGGGAGAGAGAGTTAGATTCTGAGTTTAACCAAGTTTAAGTTTTTTGTAAGACAAAAAATGAGCAGAGACATAACAGAGTCAGTAGTCTCTAAAACATCATTCATAATGGACAGGATAAAACTTAACTTAATATATAAAAAAAGAGGGAAAATGTGACTCATATATTTTTTTTTTTTTAAAGTCAGTCAGTAGTGATCTGTTCTGAAGTAACCCAGATGTTGGAATTGGTTGACAAAGATTTAAAAGTAGCTATTATAACTATGCCCAGGTACATAAAGGAAGATATTTCTGAAATGACTAAATAGATAAAATTTTATAGAAATGAAATCATGAAAAAGTAAATGAAATAGAGTGAGATTTATGAAAAAAATGGAAATTTTAGAATGGAAAATACAATGTGTTTACTATTGTCATTGGAAATGGCAAGAGTCAGAGAACTTGAAGATAGATTAGTGTAAATTATCATCCAAGTGGAAAAAAAGAAACTTAAAAAAAATATGAATGGAGCTTCAGAAACTAGTAGGACAGTATTTAAAAAGTCTAACATATGTATAATTGGAGTTCCAGATGAAGAGAGCAAATAGCTAGAAAAAAAATATTTGAAGAAATAATGGCGATATTTTTCCTATATTTGATGGTAGACCTGAATTTTAAGAAGCTAAGTGGATTTTTTATTTTTCATTTTAAATATGTGGGGTACAATTCAGGGTTAGGTATACAAATGTTTATTATGCAGGTACCCTTGTGGGCGAGGTGTACCTCTCCTCCCCTGGCAGTTTCCCACTACTGCCTAAGTGGATTCTAAACATGGTAAATACCAAACACACCTAGGCATGTTGTGGTCAAACAGCTGAAAACAGGATAAAGAGAACAGTTTGAAAGCATCCAGAGAAAAATGACATACATTATATGTGTAGGTACTGTAATTTGAATTATTGCTGAGTGCTCATTAGAAACCACAGAGGTTACTTTTTTCTTTTAATTTCTTTAAAATTACATGGTTGCTTACAGAAAAAAAAACATAGTACTTTATCTTGGCTTTATAACATACTTGGATGTAATACATGCTGCTGTGGAATAAAGACGGGGGGATGAAATTAACCTACACAATTTCTACATTTTTCATAAAATTGCACAGTATTACTCTAAAAAGTCTGAAAAATTATGGACTTATATTTTAATCCATAGAGAGAACACTAAACAAAAGCAGTGCAAACATGCATAGCTCAACCACTAGTAAATTGGAATTCCGGAAAACAGGAAGAAACAGAGGAATAACAGCAAAAGCAATACAAGTGACTAGCAGAAACAAAAAATAATATATTATGTCCAGTAATATCGATAGTACTGTAAGTTTTGACTATACACTATAAATCAAATGCGGTAGTAGTCAATACAAGTGTAAACAGCATGACTTACTTATCTAAAACAAATGCACTTTAGATAGCAAGGTTGAATACAAATGTGTGCAAAAAATGATATATAAACAGTAAGCTTAGAAAAACTAGAATGACTACATTAATATCAAAGTAGACTTAAAGATAAAAAGTATTATCAGAGATAAGAGGGATATTTCATAATGATAAAAAATCAACTTATTAGGAACACATAACAATCACCATTAAAACACAACAAACATAAATGTGTAGCCACTTAACAGAGCTTTGATATGTATAAATCAAAAACGGACAGATTTTTTTTTTTTTTAAGTCGGAGTCTCCCTTTGTCACCCAGGCTGTAGTGCAGTGGCATGCTCATGGCCACCAAAGCCTCGGCCTGCTGGCCTCTGGTGATCCTTCTGCCTTAGCCTTCCAAGTAGCTGAAACTGTAGGCACATGCCACCATGCCTGGCTAATTTC
Source organism: Tarsius wallacei (assembly GCA_963574415.1). NCBI lineage: Eukaryota > Metazoa > Chordata > Mammalia > Primates > Tarsiidae > Tarsius > Tarsius wallacei. The sequence goes on along the minus strand of CAUYQG010158028.1, from coordinate 26,085 downwards.
ATTTTATTTTATTTTTTATTGTAGAGATGAGGTCTCACCAGGTTGCCCAGGCTGGTCTCGAACCTGTGGGCTCAGGCAGTCTTCTCACCTTGGCCTCCCAAGGTGAAAATGGACAGAATTAAAGAGAGATTCCTTTTAGTTTTTTATTAAAAAGGCAGTTCCACAATGATTGCTGGATTCTTCAATATTCCTCCTTTAATAAATCGATTTAACAAGTAGACAGAAAATCAGGAATGATGTAGAAGTCCTGGCTGACACTATCACCTATCTTAAACAAATTGATATCCATAGAACACTCTACTCTGCAACTGCAGAATACACATTTTTTTCAAGTGCACATAGTACATTTACCAAGATAACCCTTATTTTGGACATAAAACAAGTTCCAGTCTGTTTAAAAGTTAGAGAAATACTGAGTATGTAATTTGACCATGGTGGGATTAAATTATAAATCAATAATAGACATCAAGAAAAACTTCAGTTATTTGACAACTAAATAACATACTTATAAATAAATAGACATACCAAGTGAGCAATCACAAGGGAGATTGAAAATATTCCAGTGTTGGTTTTTTGAAGGTATCAACAGAATTGATAAAACTTTTTTTTAGCTAAATTGGTCAAGAAAGAAGAGAGAGAGAGAAGACAGATTACTAATATCAGGCTATTATTGCAAATTCCACAGCGACCAAAAGCATAATAATGGGATATTATGAACTAATTTTTACAAACTAACTCAGCAACTTAGCAAAATAGGCAAATTCTCTGAAAAATGGTCTTATCAAAACTGACTCAAGATAGAGCAAAAGGTATGAGTAGTGCTGTTTGTAGTATTAATTGAAATAATTTTTAAAAACTGTTCTACAAACATTGTAGCCTGAAAAGATAATACAAAAAGAAAATTACAGACCATTATACATTGTGAACACATTAGCAAGAAACATGAACAAATTACTAGTAAAGCATAGCTAGTAACAATATTTTTAAAAGATATAAAACGATTTTATCTCAGGAAAGCAGAGTTGGTTTAATACTTGAAAAATCAATTAATGTAATTTATCATATTAATAGAAGAAAAAAATCATATAATCATTGCAATAAGTTCAGTAAAAACATTTGATAAGATACAATACCCATTAGAGATTATGAGGGGGGACCTAAAAAAAAAACAAACCAGAATTTATTTGCAAAAAATCATGTATTTATTCTTACATGTCTAAACTTCAGTCACCTTCAAAGTATTCTTTGTTATGCAGTACATCTGTCGAGACACTTTTTCCACTGCTCAAGACAGTTTGTGAATGCATCAGTTTTTATGCCTTTTAGTGTTTCTGTCATTTTTTGTATCACTGTTTCCATATTGGCAAAACGTTTCCCTTTGAAGACTTTTTTCTTTTTTCTTTTTTTTGAGTTGGCATCTTACTCTGTCACCCAGGCTGGAGGGCAGTGGCATGTCCCCAGCCACCGCAGCCCCCACCTGCTGAGCTCAGGCAATCCTTCCGCCTCAGCCTTCCAAGTAGCTGGAACTACTGACACACGCCACCGTGCCTGGCTAATTTTTTTTTTTTTTTTAATTGTAGAGATGACGTCTCGCCAAGTTGCCCAGACTAGTCTGGAACCCGTGGGCTCGGGCAGTCCTCTCACCTCGGACTCCCAAAGTGCTGGGAAAGTGCTGGGATTATAGGTGTGAGCCACTGTGCCCGGCTGACTTTAAAAAAAAAAAAAAAAAGTCGCTTGGGTTGAGATTGGGTGAATAGGAAGGGTGAGACATGGGGGTTGTATTGTTTTTGAACACTCACTGCTGTGTGGGCAGGTGTGCTCGTAAACCATCCACCATGAGATAGGAAAATGCGTTGAAAGAATGTCCCCCCCAAAAAATTGACTGAAGCCAAATGCAGTCTCTCACAACAATGCTAGCTGGTGTACTGATACCAATGGGTTTCTGGAACACTGACATAGCAGAGGAAGGCTGTACTGTAAAGGGCCCACCCTCCAAAAAATAATTCTGGTTTTTTTGTTGGGGGGAGGTCCTCCCTCATAAAAATCTCTTAGTAAACCATTGCAGGTTGATTATCCCTAATTTAAAAATATGAAATGCTCCTGAATTAGAAGCCTTTTGAGCACTGTTGTGATGCTCTAAGGAAATGCTCCCTGGACTGTTTTGGATTTCAGATTAGTGTTGCTTAACCAGTGTTAAGCAAATGTTCCAAAATTTAAAAAAAAAAAAAATCCAAAAATCTGAAACATTTCAGGTTCCAAGTATTTCAGGTAAGGGACACTCAACCTATACTGGAAGGTAATTATTTTTTATCCTTGTGAGGGACACCTACAAAAACTATAGAAAACCATATGTTAATGCTAAAATATGAAGTTTTTTTTAACCCAAAGACCCAGAATAAAGGAAGGAGATCCATTCTCACTGCTTAAATTTAGCCTCGTGCTGAAGGTCTTAGCATTTCAGTAAAGCAAGAAAAAGACCTTGTATTAGTTTGTGTCATTTTCTTTGTGTGTGGTGTAGATTCCTTAGCACTTTTTTTCCTTAGCACTTTTAAGATACACAATTACGCTTTTACTTTTTTCTTTCTTTTAAAACTGTATAGTCAAGAACACTATCATAGTACTGATTTATTGTAGTCATCACTATACACACACTGTTGTTTGTACTGATGGCTCCACCCATACCTTATACTGCCCTTAAACGTTTCGGGAAGCTAGATGAACTTGACACCACCTATTGGCTGAAAGGCTGAATGGATTCATCGTCTCTGGCCTTTAACTTTCCTTTTTTAGCCAAATTTGGATACGCCTGAGGAGCAAAATTAGTCATGTTGCTTGCTACCTTAGTTGCAGAGGAGGCTTAGGAAAGTGGTTATCTTTAAGGCACAAGATGGAGAGGGATGACTTGCTTGTCTACCACGTTGGTTGTTGACTTCCATAAAAAGCAGAGGGAGTGCTTTCTAAAGAGGTAAAAGCTATCAAAGAGATCCTCTGAGAGGTCTCACTCTTTCCCAAGATTCTCCAGACTTTCACTTACATTAAACCACACTATTGGGAAACGATTTATATAGGCCATATTGTTTTATTTCCCTATATGTTTATGAGCTATACTATAATTTTCTGCCTGAAGTAGGCGCTTCTGCATTTTCTGCCTGGCAAAGATGTTAAAGGCCCTGTCAAGGTTAATTTACATACAATAAAATATACCTGTTTTTAATGTATAATATGTACTTAAGTGTATAGTTTGAATTTTAACAAATGGGTGATAAACTTTTGGAATACAAATTGATAAAACCTTTTTGGAAAATAATTTGGCAATATTAAATAAACATTTAAAATACTCTGACCCAGAAGCCCACTTCTAGGAATCTGTTATGTAGAAGTAACAGAGTGTCTGTATAAGGGTATACTTAAAAGGATGTTTTCTTGCAGTACTGTTTAGAGTAGCAAATATCTGATAAAGACTTGACTGTTCATCCATAAGGGAATGGCTGAATGAATTGACACATCTGCTACTATAGAATACTCTGCAACTTATAAGTCTAAGTTTTTTGTTTATTTCTTAAGACAGAGCCTTACTCTGTCACCCAGTCTGGAGTGCAGTGACATGACAAGTGATCCTCCTGCCTTACCCTCCCTAGTACTCTACCTCAGCCTACTGAGTAGCTAAGTTGATATTTTTTAACTAGGAAAAATGTGCTTGATAAATTCAGTGACAAAAACAAGTTATAGACCAGCAGTTATAGCTTGGGTATGTGTGTGTGTCTCCATCCATCCATCTATTCAGCCATTTAGCTGCTGCAGTATTTTGGCCAAGAAATAATGGCAACCTGGACTAAGATGGTGTTGTAGAAGTGAGAAATACAGATGATTTCAGGAGATTTGAGAGATAAATGTAAAAGGGTTGGGTGATATCTTGGAGGGGAAATGAGACAGAAGTAGTTGGTCCTGTCTTCCAGGTTTCTGGTTTTTGGTACAAGACTGATGGTGGGACTGTTATTAGATTGTGCCCATTTAAGAATACTAGACTGGGGAGGAAGATCATGAATTCATTTTAAATACTTTGAGTTTGAGAGGATTTTGTCATACATAAATGAAAATAGGTAGTGGAGAGATGTAAAGGGTCTGTTGTGCAGTGAAGTATTCACTAGAGATAAAATCTGAGAGTCAGTTTCTGTGTAGCTGATAATTGAAATCAAGCACATGTGAAATTACCTAGGGAGCTAATTTAGGATAGGAAGGGAATGGGGCCTAAAATCAAGTCTTAAGAAATACAACATCAAAGACCAGATAGAGGAGGATGAGCCAGTGAAGGAAGCAGGGAGATGGCAGGATTATTGAACACAGGGGAAGAATGCATTTTAAGAAGGAACTTGTCAGTAATGACTCAGTGCTCTTGTTCAAATCTTAGCAAGATGCTAAGAAGTGACCGGGCAGCAACCTTGGTGGACTAGGTTGAGGAGTGCATTGAAAGGGGAAGAAATGGATACAGTAAATTAGACACTCTTGTAAAATTGGAAAGGCTACTTCCGTTATGCCAGTAACAGCAAAAGACAATAAAATTCCAGCTACTTAACTGTATTTACATATAGAAAAAAGGAACTAGAAAGATACAAAAATATTAACAGTATTCTGTTCAAGATAGAGGAACTGTTTGATTTAAACATTTTTATTTCTTTTTTTATTAAAAAAGTAAGCACATAATTTATAATAGATAATAACAAAATATGGATTTTTTTCAGCAGTCTAGTCAGGAGACAGAATCCATCCAGTTATTTGAACAGAGAGAATTTAATATAGCGAGTTATTAACTAAGCATAAAGTTGTTAGCTAGCAAGTGCTAGATTTAAAAGAGTACTCTAAAGTCGTCATGGAGGTGGCCCTTACAGGAAGCGAGAACATGGGAAGACGTTTTAATTGCTAAAACTTAAAGACATGCAGAAGAAGAAGGGACATGCAGAGCTGGCACGCAGACCTGGTGACGTGTGCTTACTGGTGCTGTCTTTGGGGTGGGGCTTGAGGGTGATGGAAGCTGGTTCTGCAAGTATTGGGAAAACTGCAAAGTGGACCCAGCTGCTGCTGCAGGAAGGGTTAGAAAAGCAATCCATCATGGATTGTCCCTGCATGCTTATGCTGAGTGTCCCAAGAATACAAGTCCCTGATAACTCTTTACCCAGGTCATCAAGAGTTTTGCGAGTACAGGCATTCATCCCATATGAGCTCTGTGCATTATTCCTGTGGGATTGGGGTGAAAGTGGGCATGTATAATCAATGCAAATGAACTTGAAACTTTGGCTGCTACTTTGCATAAATAATAAAGCCTTTTTTCTATGACCCAGTAGTCTTGTGTCTTCTGCCAGCATTTATGAAACCGTGGCAGGCTGACTTGTTAATTTACAAGTAAATTAAAATCTTAGATTTCATTATGAGTTTTAAAATTACTATTTGCAGACTCATTCTGAGTGGGAGGTGTGTGTGAATGTGTGTTAGCTCTCAGTCTTACAGAAACCTTCACCTGGTCCTAAGGAACAACTTTTAAGCATGTCTAGCCTTTAAGCATCTTCTTGTTCATGGTGATACTGAAAAACTCATCCAGACTGCAGAACAGAGAGTCAAAGAAGATTTTAAAAGGGTTGAGAGAAAATACATCAAGAAGTTTGAAAGAATATTTAGTAAACGTCTGAGATGAGCTTAAAGAAATAAATGACAATATTTGCAAAGATACCAAGATAAAGAAGAAATAGTAAAAGCTACCAAAGAGAAAGGACTGATTACTTACAAAAGAGTGGAACAGCTGACAGCAGAGTTCCCAGCAGCATTAGATGCCAGAAGACACTAGATAATATCTTTAAACTGTGAGATAAAATAGCCGCCAGTAATGTGCTGCATAATGATGTTTTGGTCAATAATGAACTGCATATGTGATGGTGATTCCATAAGATTTTAATGGAGCTGAAAATTTCCTGTCAACTGTTGACACTTTGATAATCCTGACTCTGTGTACACCTCAATTAATGTGTATGTTTCTATCTTAGTTTTTAACAAAAAATTGAAAGATGAAAAAAATGAATAGATAAAACTTATAGAATAAGGATATAAGGAAAGAAAATGTTTTTGTATAGCTATACAGTGTGTATTTTAAACCAAGTGTTATCAAAACATTAAGCAAATTAAAAAGTTTATAAAGTAAAAAAAAAATATGATAAGCTTAGGTTAATTAGTGAGGAAATTTTTGAAAATTTAGTGTAGCCTGATTGTACAAAGGTTATAAAGTCTGTAGGAGTATATAGTAGGTTTTCATATTCATTCACCACTCATTCACTGAGTCACCCAGAGCAATTTCAGTTTTGTAAGCTCTGTTCCTGGTAACTGCCCAATACAGGTGTACCATTTTAATCTTTTATACTACACTGTGACTTTTTTACTGTACCAGAAAATTGCTATTGTGTTTCAGTTACTTATAGTATAGTAATATACTGCAGGTTTGTAACCTAGGAGCAATAGACCATGTCATGTAGCCTAGGCCATAGCTTCTGGGTTTGTGTAAGTACACGCTTGGTGACACATTTCTCAGAACGCATCTGCTTTACCAAGTGACTGTGCAGACATTGACTGTGCAGACATTGTTCATGATAAGCATCAACGAGAAAAATAAAGCAGGAAAGATGCATAAGGGGTTTTAAGTTTCAAATAGGATGGTCAGGGAGTCCATGCAAAGGTAACATTTGTGTAAAGACCTGAAGGAGATAAGAGAGTTGAGGATATTTTTGCTAAGAACATTTTGTTGAAAGAAACAGCAAATGAAAAGACAGCAAAGCAAAAGCATAACTGGCATTCTCAGTGAGCAACGAAAGAGGCTGGTGGAGTTGAAGAAGAGCGTGTGAGAGAGAGAGAGTGTGTAAAGGAGGGGGTGAAACCATGGAGGTAATGGGGACCCACCCATGATCAAAGTGTGTGCCATTTTTAAGGGCTGTGGCTTTTATTCTGAACGAGATGGGAGCCAGTTGAAGCTTCCAAATGCTCGGCTTCTGTTTAACATTCTCACATTGGCTGCCAGGTTGAGAATAGGCTGCAAAAATATTTCCTTAGTAACATAAATAATCTAATATAGGAAATTAAAAGCATACTTGCATTCTAATGTCACTTCTCTCTGCAAGAATCTGTAGTGGCCTATTATGTTGCCTTAAGTTTCATTACTTATATTTAAAGCTTTTCATAATCTTGCCACATTGTGTTTGTTTAATTCTATTTCTTCCATTTCTTCTGGGCCGAGGATCAGTTCTTCTAGTTCTAACTCTTCTAAATAAAGGCCGGTTTTCGCCTAGTTCCATTACTTATAATTTGTTCTGATAAAAATAACTGGAGTATTTTACATAATGGACTGATTGGTAGCAGCCACTTTTGTGTTAACAAATATTCTGGGAAACAGCCACTTGTAAATTGCTAGTAGGAGTGTAAATTACTAAAACATGTATGGAGACAAATAGATAGTAACTCTGTGTGTGCCTGTATACTGCAACAGAATTTCTATTTCTGGGAGAGCTTGGAATGAAGACTTGATGTGGCCTGGCTAGGAGCCATACATACCATGGAACTGATTTAACACAAACTACTTACTAGATATTAAAGAAGCTGAGGAATTGTGTGGCTAAGGATCAGAACTAGAAAAGAGACTTCTTTCTTTCTTTGGTATCATTTGGATTTTGTATTATTTTCCTGCATTGCATACTAAAAACCAACTTGTTTTAAATTAGTTGTTGCTGTTGCCTACCAAAATACGTTTTTGAAACTAGGAAATGTAAGTCCATAATCATTAAAGAGTTTGCATATGTGAATAAATTAAAATAAGTTTCCTGTATAAGGACATTTTACTGTATAAGGCATTGGAGTGTTGTTTTCTTTTTGACCTTTTTACTATAACTGGTTACTATATATGTTAATTGTTACTAATGATACAAGGTAGTTGAAAATTAGGCAATACGTTATTGGTTAATTCTGGAAGTGAAGTGAGAATGCTTTCTATTTAGAAAAGTTGATATTTGTAGGTCATTTTACATTTTTAATATTAGTTTTCTATGTAGAGCAGATGTGTTGTGCATTTTGGGGGGGTTATGTTAAAGTAGAAGTTGGAGGAAATGGTAAATCGTAGATATTTGAGTATATCCAACTAAAACTTCTAAGTGTTAATAACTTTTGCCTTATTTAAGGAACCTTGTGGCAGCTTAACGTCATTTTTCTTTGGCTACTTGTACATAATCCTCTCTGGCATTTGCTATCCCCAGTAATGTTGCCAGACTTTGTTTTGTATAATCTCAACTCAAAACTTTGCTCTGTGCCAGATCTTCAGCTACTTATTATTTTAGAAGAATCTGTTAATATTTTATCAAAGTATTTGGCAGTGAAAAGGTAGAACCGTAACCAATCAACTTGGAATCTAAAGGAGAGGATAGGCTTGAGGCATATAGAATGCACCACTTTTCCTAGTAGAACATTATGATCCAGTCTCAGTTTGGAGTTGTTAGTACCTCCAAAGTGAAGAACACAGACCTATGTACTGGAATATGCTAAGAAAATGTAGAAGTTTCACCATCTACATGATGATAATAGTGTATGATTTTAAAAGTTTGAAAACCATTGCTAGTTAGGCAGTTTATTGTTTTGGATGCCAAAAAAGCAGCAATTGGGAACAATGGGTGAAGCATTTATAATTCAAAGTAAACTTGGAATGTGAACTCAGATGTTTTCTTTCCTTTTTAAAATGTGGTTAAACTCTGATAGAAAACGTTGATGTATAACATGTTTACAGTAATTCAAGGGCACTTATCCAAAATGGGGTACATCTTTCTTTTGCTTTAATCTGTGAACTAAACTTGTTTAACGTAGATGAAAATTGTATAGCCAAATAATTTCTCTTAGATTTTTTTTGCCAACTGAAATAACAGGTAATAGCAACACCAAAAGCATATTCTTTCTTTTCAATTAATTATGGTTTTAGGACTTTGCATGTTGGACAGCTTTCCTGAGTATCCAATTTGCAAACATTTTTCTGAATGTTGTATACTCTGTGGGACCAGTGAGATGCTTTGTTCCCCCCCTTCCATGTACCCAGTATACTGTGGTATGCGTATTACGAGAGAGAACAAGAAGTAAATGCACAGTAATGCCTGTAATTCGTAAATATTCGTGTTTTCGATCTCAGATATTCAAGGTTAAAGCGGTGCAGTTGGCGCAGAAACTCCTTCCTGCCTTCAACACACCTACTGGGATTCCTTGGGCAATGGTGAATTTGAAAAGGTAAACTCCGTGTGGTTACTTCTGTTCTGGAATAGTTAATGATTTTTTTTACTTTTTAGTCTTAGAAATTTCTAGTGATGCATCCTCACTGTATTTTTTAAGACTTGAGTTACTTTTTTTCTGTATGTATGCAGAAGCATGTTTCTTTAAAACATTATCTGATTTTTAAAACATGTCCTTTACTTAGAAACAGGTCACCAGCCTTAACTTCATTCCAGGTTCTCCTACTTGTTTCTCTAAGTCTAGATTTCTCTTCCTCACCTGTATGGCTACACAATATTTGTTTACTTTCTTATTCACTTCCATTTAGTGCTGTAATGGATTCAAAGTACTTTCCCTCTCTTTTTCTTTTAGAAGTATCTTCTAAGTGAAAATAAAGAACACTATGTCTAGAAATTAGCATATTGTAACTTGTCTATATTAACTTATAAATGTTAATACAGATAACTATTAATTCCTATTGCTGAATGTCTTATTAATGATCAGGGAAAACATAATTCATGATGTTTACCGTAAGGTTTTTATTATAGTATCTACACTGTTGAAATTCAAAGTGAACTCTTGAAGTATCATTCTTTGCAATGTTTCATTCTAATTGAAAACATTAGTTTTTAATTAGAAATAGATGAAATGTTTTCTTTGGATAACTGTAAATCAGGCAAATATATACAATTAAAATTTGAATACTTTTAACGTATTTTAACTTGCATTTAAATAATTTGTGTTGACTGAAATTTTTGCTGCTTATTTTTTTAGTAGTAAAATTTATTAGTAATGTTGGAGTTTGTAAATTACATGAAAACTTGACTGTTATTCTCCTTGTACCTGAGACCTTGGAAATTACATGAAAATTTGACTGTCATTCTCACTGTACCTAAAACCTTTAGAATAAAAGGTAGGAGCATTTATTTATCTGGAAGTGTGACTCCATAACAGCGTTATTTAAAAAAAAACTGATCTGTTTTAGTCAGTTCTTCCTAATGAAGAACTTTATAGAGTTTAGATTTATGTTGAGAAGTTAGCGTTAAATCTAACTTTACTGTTCTGTGGCTTCATGTACTGTATATAGTGCAGATGACCTCCTTTGTGAGGAAAAAACTGACTGGAGTTCCAGAGCAAACTCCTTGAAAGGAAGTGGCAAGCAATGTAGTGTACATACTGTTCTGGTCCTTAGATTCATGGCAGACTTTCTGATGTTTCCTTTAGTATCGCTGTCAGAGTCATACAGTTTTCTTAGATGTGATTAAACTTAATTCTGACAAGAATACAGACTGGAGGCTTTTCTTTCTCTTTTGTCTGCATAGAGGAAAATAACTTTGAAGTTTAAATTGCAAAACTTTGAATTTAAGATTGAGATTGAAGTAGAAAGGTTTTCAAAGACCATGTCTTGAGTGTTTTGTAAATTTAACTTTTATTTGGTTTCTTTGTATATATTTAAAGAAATATATAATTTTACTTGAGTTTTTGTGTCATGAATATAATTATTTACCTAATTTTTAAATGTTATGCTTTTCCTTTTTCCTCTTTGGCTGAGGTCTGCATGTTTCCCACACATAGACCTTCTCCCAGTCTTGCTGCCTGAAAGCCAGCCTGTCCTAACAGACTAGCATATTTATCTTCTAAAATATGATACAGCAAACAGAAATAAAAGCAGAGCTTTTTGTAGTGGTTTATTTGGTTTAATGGCTTGCTTTCTGCTTATCTTTCTCACTCAGTACCTCATGGAAATACAATTCTAAGTCATCCAATAAAACCAAATCAATCTTCATGATGACTACCTAGTGAGACATGGGATTAGGTATACCATAATTTATTCATTCATTTCCATATCAGTGGTATTTGTTTCCATTATTTTTCCACCACAAACATGACTCCAGTAGTATCCTGTTACACAGGTTCTTCTGTAGTGGGGATTTTATTTCTCTGGAAATGATTCTCAAGAATATGATTGCCAGATCAAAGGGCATCTGCCTTTTTTATTTCTGTGGGACAGATTCCCAGCCGTGGGATTGCTGGATCAAAGGGTATGTATTTTTGAATTTAATAGATACTGCCAAAATGTGTTCCAGAAAGGCTACAGTACATCACATTTTCACCAGTAGTGTGTGAGAGTGTCTTAGTGTCTGCAGGTATAAATTCTTTTAGGTTTTTGACAGGCTGGTTGCTGTGAAATGTTACTGTTGTTATTTTAATCTGTGTTTTCTGACTAGTGAATTTTGGCATTCTTTTCATAAATTTATTGAACATTTAGATTTGCTTGTTTGTGAGTTATCTGTACTGATTGCTGTTTGGGTTCTTTTTCTTTTTCTTTTCTTTTCTTTTCTTGTTATACAGATGTAGTCTTGCTGTGTTGCCTAGGCTGGTCTCAAACTCCTGGGCTCAAGCAATCCTCCTGCCTCGGCTTCCCAGAGTACTAGGATTATAGCCATGAGCCACCATGCCCAGCCTTCGTCTTTTTCTAATTAACTTGTAAAGTGCTTTATAGAGTGTAAAATTAATTTTCTCTCTGCTCTATTGTCTTTGTAATAATTTGTGATTCATAACTTTTAAACTTTTAAATATTCAAATATATTTTTTATAACTTGTGCGTTATAATCTTGGTTAAAAATTTTTTCATTTATATTTTTAATATTCTTCTAGATTTCCATAAAAACATTTTAAATACAGCTTTAAAAAAATTCAAGTATGCCGGTGTAGAATTTTCATTAATTGCATCAATTGCCTTTATCAGATTGAGGAAATTCACTTCTATTCCTATTTCATTGAGAGTTTTTGTTGTTGTGGTTGTTTACCATGAATGAGTATTTAATGTTGCTAGATACTTTTTCTTTAGCAATAGGAATAATCATAAGATTTTTCACCTTTATTTTTTTGATATGGTAAATTACTTGTAAGATTTTCAGATGTTAAATCAACCTTGAATTTTTTTGCTATCCCTTGGCCATAATGTGTTATCCTCTTTGTATTTTGCTGTGTTTGATTTCCAAATACTTTTTGTAATTTAGTTTATGATGAATATTGATGGGAGTATTTTTTTTTTCTTTTTTGTGATGCCTTTGTTAGGTTTTGGTATGAGTTATCTGGCTTCATAAAATGAGGTATTAAAATTGTTATTTTCTGAAATAATCTGCTCTTGTTATTTATTTCTTAAATGTTTGATAGATTCACCTATGCTAGAAATTTCCTATGTGGGAAGGTTTTTGGTAACAAATTAAATTTTTCTTATATATACACATACACTGTTCAGGTTTGATTTTACATTTTGTGTCAGTTTTACCTCTGACTACCTTTTAAAGAAGTTTCCCCATTTCACTTATCAAATTTGGTGTGAAGTTGTTCATGTTAGTTTCTTAAACCTTTCATGTTTTTATATTCTGTAGTAACAATCCCTTGTTTATTCCTGATTCTGATAGTTTGTATTATTTCTCTTTTTATCAATCTAACTAGGCATTCATCAATTTTGTTAATCTTTTCAAAAAAGTACTTAACGTTTTTGTTAATATTCACTATTTATCTTTTCTGTTATGTTGATTGCTGCTTTATTTTATTATTTCCTTCTTTTTTTTTTTTTTTTTTTGAGTCGGGGTCTCACTCTGTGTCCAGGCTGGAGTGCAGTGGCATGCTCACGGCCACCGCAGCCTCAACCTGCTGGGCTCAGGCGCTCCTTCTGCCTCAGCCTTCCAAGTAACTGGAATTACAGGCATGCGCCACCACGCCCGACTAATTTTTTGATTTATTGTAGAGATGAGGTCTTGCCAAATTGCCTGGGCTAGTCTCAAACTCCTCCTGGGCTCAGACAGTCCTCTCACCTTGGCTTCCCAAAATGCTGGGATTAAAGACGTGAGCCATTGCACCTAGCCCTTCCCTTTTCTTAGTTGGAGTTATTTTGTTCTTTTCTGGCTTCTTACACTAGACACATAGGGCATTGATTTTAGACCTGTCATTTTCATTTAGTGATAGGTCTTGAAAATTATTCCATGTCAACACATTATATATATTTATTTCATTCTTAAGACCGTCATTATTATTAAATTACTTTAACTTATTTAAAACTAATCCCTAGTAATGAATGATTAGTTTACTTTCAGTTTTTTTACTTCAAAAAATGATGGAAGAGGCAGCCTGCATAGGTTGGGAATGAATTGTGTGTCTGTGTGTGCGCATATACATGTATTGGTATGACACTGGTAGAAATCCTGGAACAAAGAGTTATATGCCTTTTTGGTATTGATAGATACTTACTTCCAGAGACAATATACTAGTTGATATTTTCATAATAAGCTTGTGAGAATGGCTTTTATCTAACATTTTGACAATACTGTTTATTTTTATCATATAGGTAAAATATTACTTTAATTGTTTTATTGATTTTGGGTTGATGCTGGGCATATTTCATTCAGTGGACAACTTTTTTTATGTCCTTTGTTTTATGTTGGATATTTTAAAAATTAGAACATAAGATCTTTTTCTATATTTGGTAGATTAGTACATTGTCACATATGTTGCAAATTTCAAAAATTTTTATCTTTTAGTTTAATAATTTTTTCTTTTGTCCATCTGAAATTTATTGTAGTATAAGAAGAAACATAGAAATTAAGGTTTTCAATGCAGACAAAATTGAGACTTTTCAATGTAGACAAAACAGTCTTCTATTGGAAGAAGATGTCATCTGGGATTTTGAAAGCTAGAGAGGAGTCAGTGCCTGGCTTTCAAGGCCTGGCTGACTCTCTTGTTAAGAGCTAATGCAACTGGTGAAACCACTGCTCATTTACCATTCTGAAAATCCCAGGGCCTTTAAGAATTATGCTCTGCCTGTTCTCTGTAAGTGAAACAACAAAGTTCATCTGTTTATGGCATGATTTAATGAATATTTTAAGCCCTCTGTTGAGACCTACTGCTCAGAAAAAAAGATTTCTTTCAAAATATTAGTGCTTGTTGACAGTGTTCCTGGTCATCCAAGAGCCATGATGAAGACTCACAAGGAGATTAAAGCCCTCTGATACAGCATGCATTGTGTAGCTCATGGATCAAGCAGTCGTTTTGACTTCCAAGTCTTAGTTAAGAATACATTTTGTAAGGCTATAGTTGACATGGGTAGCGATTTCTCTGATGGATCTGGGCAAAGTGAATGCAAAACCTTCTGAAAAGTATTTACCAGTCTAGATGCCATTAAGAAGATGTTGATTCATGAGAAGAGATCAAAATGTTAACATTAACAGAGGTTTGGAGGAAGTGGATTCCAACTCTCTTGGATGACTTTGGAGGGGTTCAAGAATTCAGAGGAGGAAGTAGCTGCAGATGGTGGTGGAATAGCAAGAAAACTAGAATTAGAAGTGGAGCTTGAAGATGTGACTGAATTGCTGGACTCTTATGATAAAACTGGAATGGATGAGGAGTTACTTCCTATGGAGAAGCTAAGAAAGTGGTTTCTTGAGATGAAATTTATTCCTGGTGAAGATGATGTGAACATTGTTGAAATGGCGATGAGATATTATAGTATTACATAAACTTAGTTAGCAAAGCAGTGGCAAGGTTTTAGAAGATGGACTCCAATTTTGAAAGCAGTTCTACTGTGGGTAAAGTGTTACCATTTTAAGAAATTACCACAACCACCCCAACCTTTAGCAACCATCACCCTGATGAGTCAGCAGTCATTATCATTGAAGGAAGGCCCTCCAGCAGCAAAAATATTTTGAGTTGCTGAAGACTTAAGTGACTGTAGGCATTTTTTAGCAATAAAGTATTCTTTAAATTAAAATATGTACATTGTGTATTTAGATAAAATGCTATTGCACACTTCAAAGTATACAGTATAGTGCAAATATAACTTTTGTATGCACTGGGAAACCAAAAAGTTTGTGTGATTTGCTTTGTTGCCATATTTATGACAGTTTGTCTGGAACCAAGCCTGCAGTATATCCGAGGTATGCCTGTTTTTGAAGAAGTGATAATCCAGAAATTTTCCAAATTTGTTGAACAACTGTAAACAAACCCACAGATCCCAACAATTGATGAAACCCAGCAGGATAAAAATAAAGAAACATGATACCTGAAAATCCATGAAAAGAAAAATCTTAAAAATAGTCAGAGAAAAAAAGACATTTACATAAAAGGGAACAAAGCTAGAAATGCCGCTTTCTTGTTATTATAAGCAATACAAGCCAGAAAGCAGTCGAATGTCTCTTGAAAGTACTTGGTCAAAAAAGTCACTCTAGGATTCTGTCACCACTGAAAATATTCTTCAGAAATGTAGGTGAAATTAGGACATTTTAAGTTCTAAGGGAATTTATTGCCAGTAGGCCTCTACTACTAGAAATATTTAAGGAAAATTCTGATGACGCCAGATGGAAAGGCAGAAGTATATAAAAAACCAAAGAGCACCGGAAAAGGAAAATATTTGAATAAATATGAAAGATTTATTTTTCAGTTTTGGTCTTTGTTTACAGCAAAAATAACAACTTGCATGTGGAGTCTACAGTATATGTAGAATAAAAATACATGATCACAGTAGCACAAAGGATGGTGTGGAGTCGTGAAAGCATACTGTTGTGATGCTTTTATATTATATGTGAGGTGATATAATATGTGAAGGTATACTGTGGTTAGTTAGTGGTTTATGTGGTAATCCCTAGAGCAGTCACACTAAAATAAGCCAACACAAAAAATGAAATACTAAAAAATAGCCAGTATAAATGAAGGTAGAATAGAAAACTAAAGAACTGATGGAGAAAATAGTAAATGAAAAAGCAAGATAGCAGATTTATGTTGGTGGGATATAAAATGGCACAGTCGCTTTGGAAAAGTTTGTTTTTTTCAAAGCTAAAATAGAATTCATATAGGACCGGGAAATTATACTTCTAAGTTATTTATATGCCCAAGATAAATAAAAATATATGTTCCTACACAGGTTCATAGCGACCTTATTCATAGTAGCCCAAAATAAATACCCCAAATATTTATCAACATGTACATACGTAAATAGTTGTGATATTCATGCAATGGAATGCCATGTGACTGTAAAAAGACTGGAACTGCTGAGACACAGCAATGAGGATTCATCTCAAAGACTATGTTGAATTAAAGAGGCAAACATAGGAATATATTATGTATGATGATATTTATGTGAAATTCTAGGACATGCAAGACTAATTGATAGTGAGAGAAAGAAGATTAACAGTTGTTAGAGACTTGGTGGAAGAAAGCTGTGGGCTGATTGCAAATAGGCATAAGGACATGTTCTGTAGGGACTGGCTTGGTTTGTATGCCTATGTTTTCCCAATATAATAACCCATTTAAATGAACTGGAATGGATGTATTTTTGTATGTAAATTATACCTCAGTGTTGTTTATTTAAAAAGAAAAACTAATTTCTAGATTTGGCTGAGAGACTATGCAATAAAAAACAAAAGCAACAGCAAAACATAACATTAACCTATAATTGAAGGAAAGTCTTAAGTTTGAAAACATATTTAGAAAAAAAATCTTGTAAAAAGATAGAATTAAATGTACAAATGGTCAATTGGTATTTAAGATGTAATAAGCAATTCAAATTATGTTTATACAGTCTTAAAATTTTCCAAAAGAGTGGATGAGGAGCCAGTAAGAGTTGGCTTTGGGACTGGAAAATGATTAGAAGAGGTTCAGGGTCTTCTAGGGAGAATTTTACCTTAGGCACTTTGGTACTTTATGATTGTGAGATCATATGTATTACATATTCCCCAAGTTAAATGGAAATGTAACAAACCCAGATTTTATATTAAAATAAAAACGAAAGTTGTTTCTTTCATCTGTCAAACAAGAAAGTTTTTAATTTTAAAAAAATTAGCATCTTTTATGGGTAAGAAGGTGGGAAGAATGCCATTCTTATGTTGCAACTTTACTTGCAGACCAGTTTATTATCTGCCAATAGCACTTAAAGCTACTTTTGGCTGCGCTCAGTGGCTCAGCCTGTAATCCCAGTGCTTTGGGAGGCCAAGGTGAGTGGATTGCCTGAGCACGCAGGTTCGAGACCTGCCCAGGCAACTTGGCCAGACCGCATCTCTACAATAAATAAAAAATTAGCCGGGCGTGGTAGCGCGCGCCTGTAGTTCCGGCTCCTTGGAGGGCTGAGGTGGAAGGATCGCCAGAGCCCAGCAGGTTGAGGCTGCGGTGGCCAGGAGCGTGCCATTGCACTCCAGTCTGGGCGACAGAGTGAGACTCCAACTCAAAAAAAAAAACAAGCAATCTACTTTTTTATAGTTAAAGACTTCCTTTAATGGTAAAGCCTGGTTTATAAAATATTTTAATATAATGTAAATATATTCTCCCTGATATCACTTATGTGCCAGCATATTATTTTATCTTCTGGACTACCAAATTAGCTTAACAGTTCCGTAGATTCACGGCTCATCACAGCCTCCATCTCCTGGGCCTCAGGCTCCTGAGTAGTTGGGACTACAGGCACGCACTACTATGCCCTGCTACATTTATTTTTTATTTTTTTGTAGAGATGAGGTCTCTGTGTTGCCCAGGTTGGTCTCAAAATCCTGGCCTCAAGCGATCTTACTACTTTGGCCCTCCCAAAGAGTTGGGATTACAGGTGGGAGCCACTGCACCCTACTGAAATAGGCTATTCTTAAATCCTAAAACCAAGGTAATCTGCCTGTTGTTAACCTGTGTTTCAGAAGAAACTTAACCCTTGTGGAAGCTAACATCATCTAATGCCCTTTTCATTTATTTAGTCTGGTTTCAAATTTTAAAATTACAGGACAGGCCAAAAAAAAAAGGCAAAAGTATATTCAAAAGATTATATCTGCACAAATGAAATGTGTACAATATTACTCACTGTAAAAATTTTCATGAATACAAAATATTAGAAATATCCCAAGGGACTATCAATTAAAAACTGTGTCTTTTACATAATGCAGTAGTGTTCACACAGGCACTATCAGCATTTGGGGCAAGACAGTTGTTTACTGTATGGTGCTGTCCTGACCATTCCAGGGCAGTTTACGCCTTTGGTCCTGACACAGTAAATGAAAGCTGTACCTTCAAGGTCTGGGACGATTTGGAAAATTACCTGTTGGGTACAGTGTTCATCAGTCTTGGGATGATGGGTACGCTAAAAGCCCAGACTTCACTATGTAACATACGCACACAAGAATCTAACACTTGGACCCTCAAGTATATGAACGTTTTTAAAAATGCTCTTCCACATTTTCATGTGCCTCTGTGATGGGACATTCCAGCTGAGAATCATTAGTATCATCGAATTCTGTATAGTTGTAAAAACCAAAATGAGAAATTTGTGACTAGAGAGACCACTAGTACATCTTTAAATTGAACGCAAGAGACAAAGTAGTACGTGTTGTTTGTTATATTTTGCTTAAGAAAGGAGGAAATTCAGAATGTGTATTTGGATAGCTTACATGTGCATAATAAATTCTGTATGAATACATAAGAAACGAATGAAAGTGATTATCTGTGGGGCCCGATGGGATGAAGGGAGGAGATGAGAATGGGTTAAGTATTCAGAAAATACGGTTTTGATATTTAAAACGTGGATGCATTACCTACTCAGATTTTTAAGTAACATTTTAGATATCAACAAGCTACTGTGTGAGATACAATGATCATTTCTCGGAGATTTGCTTAAAAAAAAAGTTTTGACCTTTCCCAATCCTGTCTCCTTTGCCCTTTCTTTTCCCTCAGCGGAATAGGACGGAACTGGGGCTGGGCCTCTGCGGGCAGCAGCATCCTGGCCGAATTTGGGACCCTGCACATGGAGTTCGTCCACCTCAGCTACTTGACGGGGGACCTGGTTTACTACAAGAAGGTTGGCTTTCTTGCCGTGCTGGTTGGAGAAGTTTCTTTGAGATTGGCCCAAAGACTTGGTTAATGCGTAAACTGCGTGCTTTTCTAGATATGTTTTTCTCAGGGCTCTGGCCTTATTTTTTTTTATTACCCAAAGAAATGTCCTTTCTATTGAGAACACATTTAAAATACGTATTGCTATTTGAGAAGTTATAACCGCAGTTAAGTTTTTTAAAAAAAATTCCGCTCCCATTTCTATGCAGCATTGTGCTGAAGTTTCTGGCCAGCATGGTAGGACAAGAAAAACAAAATGAAAGGTTTATGAACTGGGAAAGAAGAAAGAAAATAGTAATTACTCACATTTTACATTTTATCTACCTAACATATGAAAACAGTTCACCTGTAAATGACTAGAAGTAAGAGTCTAACATAGTTTTTGAATGGATGATCAATATAGATATTAAAAATCCATAGCATTTCTCTAGCTACAAAAGGCAGGAAAGTATCATTTTATAAAAAAATGCTTTACGTGGTAGGAACAAAAGTATAAGTTTCCTATAAACAAATCTAAAAAGAGAGAGAAAGCTCAAAACCACTCAGCCATAGAAAAGAATGAAATCGTTTCATTTGCGGCAACATGGATGGAAGCGGAGGACATCAGGTTCAGGGAAACAAGCCAGGCACAGAAAGACACACGTTGCATGTGGTTAAGCAGGAGCTGAAAAAACTGATCTCACGGTGGCGATGAACAGAATAGCGGTTACCCGAGACTGCAGAGTAGTGGAGAGGGGAGGCTGACAAGGGATGGGTTAACGGGGAAAAAATACAGTTGGACAGAAGGCATAAGATCTCGTGTTCCATTGGTTGACAGTGATTCATTGTATATTTTGACATGTCCAGAGGAGAAGATTTGGAATATTTCTAAATGGAAAGAAATGATAGCTGTTTGAGGTGATGGATATTAGATCATTGCACATTGTATGCTTGTAGCAAAACACCACATGTGCCCTGTAAATATGTACAGCTATTATGTATACATACATAATACAAATTAAAATTAAAAAAATAAAATCTTTAAATGACACTGAGGAGTACCTAAATAAATGGAGCGAGATATTCGTGTATACAAAACAATATAATAAAAATTTCCATCATCTCCAAGTTGATTTGTAGCATCAATTCAGTGACAATCAAATCTCTATCTGGTTTTCTCCCCCAAGGGAACTTGGTAAGACACTTTTAGAATTTATACAGAAGAGAAACATTCAAGACAGTTCTAAGGAAAACCACTTCGGGTGGATTTACGTTAACCAGTTATCAACATCAACAGTGCAATATTTGTGAACAGAGACAAATAGACTGATGACGAGAATAAATAACCCTTAAGCAGACCCACATGTATGTGGAAACTTGCTATGAGCATTGTGGATTATAACAGTTAATTGCAGGAGCATTAAAGGCTTAACTTTAAAAGATAAAACTTTGACACTTTTAGAATAAAAAATACATGCCCGTGGGGTAAAGAAGGATTTTTAGAACAGGGGAAAAATATGTTATCTAGTAAGAACATCCTATAACCCAACATTTGGTATGTACATGGAAACATTGTCCTAGCACTTTATATAATAAAATGCAACACCGTAGTGAAGATACGAGTTTTGGTTATATTCATCAGCTAAAAGAATATGATACAACTTTTATAAAGTTTAAAACAGAGCTGAACGATATATTGTTTAGGGATTCAAAAATGGTTTTAAGAAAGCTATTGAAGTCAACATAATATACAGAGATAAATCTCTGTGTGAAATGTTTTATTAGCGAATCAGAGAACTACAGCACAGACAGGGGCGGCCTTTGGCATGTCCAAAGAACAAAGAGAAAGAATTTTATTAGGAAGGGAAATGTTGTATATTGTTCTAAAAAGAAAATTCATTGGCACTAGTAAAGCTTTTTGGAGCTGTCAAGGTCTGATTGCTGAGTGATGGGAGTAGGTAAAACTAGTCTTAGAGTGAGTCATAGTGAGCATTTCAACTGTTACTAGATAAAGCTAGTTTTAGACTTTCAGCATCCAGGCTTGTGGAAAATTTAATTTTTCCCCCTGGCCCCTTGACCCTGATTTAGTTGGGTATGACAAGAATGACCCAATTTGTATAATTAACTTTTAAAAAGCCACGATAATGAGGAACATGAAATCAGGAATATAAATGCATCTGGAATACAGGGACTGGTATGTGTAGTGGTAAACAGACCATCAAAGGTGTTTCACACTGTTGTGTTTCTTAAATTGGGATGTAAGTAGAATCTCTATATATATTCCTTTCTGTGGATGAAACAGTTTATCAATTTGAAATGAATTTTCAGGTAGACAGCAAAATGGAACCAGATGATAGAATTTTTCTTGTCCTGACTAAATGAATAATAAGTAATAAGCAGTAAAAGAGCAAAAATGTATCAACAGCAGTAAAAGAAGGAAAAGGTACAACTTTATGTCATAAACATTAAGCTGTCCCCCCCCCAAAAAAATAACAGCAAAAGATTTTAGCATGGTACTTAAAGTCTGCTTCTCACCCTATCCTGAATTCTTTCTGGGAAAAGAAAGTTAGTCCAAATTCCTGGTATTTCTTATTAAAATTGCAAGGGAGCCCAGTGAGTGTCAAATATGCAGTTCCCCACAGCTCCAGCGAGTTCTCACCTTTCGTCCTCCCTGAACACACAGGCTGCAAAAGATCAGACAGTACGCCGGAACCCCAGATCGCAGTCACGTCCACGAGGGGAGGAGTGGACACCGCACACACAGAAATCAAGTTCCGGTCAGAGCAGATGCTGCTGAACGTGAACAACATAAAAGAGAAGGCCGTTGGCAGATGTGTTGCGGAAAACAAAAGCAGGGTGTTACACAGCAGGAAGAGGACTAACAAAGACCCAGTACAGCGCCCAGTACAAATAGTCATTGTACAGATAAAATCTGGGGCTGACTTTGGTCCCCACTTCACCTTGTTTGAGATCAGGTACCCTTAATGATGACGTGTGCCCCTCCCCAAACCTCCTGGCAAAAGCAATCAAAGAAAAAAGCCATGAGTAAATCATACGTTAACAGAAACTGAATTCAACAAAATTAGCACTCAAAACCAGCTAATTTTGTTGCAATGAAATTATATAAAAACATTGTAGAGCTAAGGAAACAAATTGAGACTTAAAACAATATATTTCTATGCTTAATTAAATGAAAAACAACAAAGAACTGCTTGTACGTAGTTGAAAACTGTGTTACTGACCTGGAGTAAAAGCAAGAGATAGTTATAGTTAAAACAAAGGAAAA
This sequence comes from Tarsius wallacei, assembly GCA_963574415.1. Classification (NCBI taxonomy): domain Eukaryota; kingdom Metazoa; phylum Chordata; class Mammalia; order Primates; family Tarsiidae; genus Tarsius; species Tarsius wallacei. The sequence goes on along the minus strand of CAUYQG010158028.1, from coordinate 3,683 downwards.
GCACAAAGATCATAAATTTCTAAACAAAAGATAACCTAACATGTATTTCTGAAGTGAAGACCTAACACAAAGGAATTACCTAAAAGAAGCAAGAAAAAGAAAGAGAATGACAACTTTCTCTCTCTCTCTCTCTCTGTCTCTCTTTCTTGTTCTCTCTCTCTCTCTTTTTTGAGTTGGGACCTCATTCTGTCACCCAGGCTGGAATACATCGGCATGCTAACACTCAACTTGAATTTTTAGGCTCACACGATGTTTCCATCTCAGCCCCTCAGGTGGCTGAGACTGCAGGTGCATACCACCATGCCTTGCTTACTTTTAAAATTTTTCCTAGAGACGAGATCTCACTCTGCTGCTTAGGCTGGTCTTGAACTCCCAGGCTTAAGCAATCCTCCTGCCTTGGCCTCCCAACATGCTGAGATTACAGCCGTGCCTTGCCTGTAAATTCAATTTTTAACAAAATTAACAGATACTTGGTACTTCCTATCACAAAATAAGAAGGTTGGCATAAACAATACAGATCAGTGAGAGGTTTGGTGAACTGAAGAGTTTAGGGCTGCAGACTTTAAAAATATAAAGCCAATGAAGCACATTTCTCTAAATTAAGTGCTATGTATGTCTTGAGGTGCAAAACCAGACTCTGTTAGCAACAATGAGAACAGAATCATAAGCTTGATGGCACATACCATACTAGACATAATATTTTGAGAAGCTGGAAAAGCAGAAACGAGCAAGGAATCTCACAGATAGGCTATATTTGTGCCTGTGAACTTGGGTGATGAAAGGGAATGATTGATAGATTCACTATTATGGATAGTGCTGCTTTGCCAGTCTTGGTTGGAGAGAAGCAAAGGCTAAAAAACATTTACATCTGGACCCTACCTGGGTTTTCTTAATGTTAGAACTTTCTTGTGAATAGCTGGTTCAAGAAAAATAGTAATGTGTGACTTATTAAAAAGGAACAAGTACAGAATTTATACAAAGATATTACCAGAAAAAAGGAAAGGAAGGAATGTGAGAAATTAATAGTAGTAAAAATACTTAATAGGAAATAGTAATTGAAAATTCTGACCAAATGGCAACATGAGAAAAGACATTAAAAAAAGCCCTCATCTCTGTAGAATGAGTATGTAAACTGAGATACAAATGCTCAGAGACAATAAGATGTGATATCAGTAACAAAGTATAAGAAAAAATAAAGTCATCAAAAGAATGAAGGCCACAATGGAAGGAATACAAAAGAAAGTGTTCAGAGTATAATAAAGGACTTAGAAGACAGGCAACCCCTTCAGGTCCCCTCCCACTGTGGGAGCTTTTCTGTCCTCTGAATGAATCCTGCTTTCTTAAACAACAACAAAAAAAAGAAAGAAAGAAAAAAAGAAAATGTTCAGAATATAATAAAGGACTTAGAAGACAATTGAGAAAAGCTAGTAAATGTATGGAAATTAAAAAGGCAGAGTAGAAAAAAATGATAGACAAGAAAGGCAGAAATAGTTCAATATTATGCATAATTTTCAGATGACAAGAGTGCTAACTTTTTCATCTTTTATAACATCATTCAGAACTGTCTGAAAGCTAATTCATGGAATTATTCAGATTAAGATGATTGTACATAGTTGTTGGTCTCAAACAAAGGAACACAGAGAATGTGGACAGAATTCCTGAACCATTTCTAAAACTGTCCTGAGGATAAAATCCAGCCAAATAAATGATGACGGGAAACCTTGTGGTAACAGAAATAGTGTTGTGCTCCAGTTCAGAAAAGTAAAGTTATATATCAGAAAGTGTTTTCTCAAGTCATTTATACCAACCAGGCTATCCATCAAATGTAGAGACAACATTCTCAAACACATAAGACTACAAGGAAGAATATAACATCTGTCCCCCTCACCCCAACCCCACTTACAAAATCCATCCTATCTGGAACCTAATCAAAATAAATGCCTAGAAATCTTACCAGCGTCTTACTATCTTTTATGATCTCTCTTGGCCTCAGGGAGCTTATTTAGGAATTGGAGTTGTAGGAACTTAGGGATATCTGTTGTGGTAGTATTTAAAGATTAGCAATTTTTTTTACCTTCATTTACTTTTTAATCAGTTCAAATTAATCGGAAATGTAATTGAAAATCCTGACCAAGTGTCATGAATACAAGTGTCATGTTACGATTCCGTTTCTATGAAATTATTTCTATTCTTATATTTGAATATGTACATATTGAATATGTCTGAAATGATAATGTTGGGATTTAAAATGGCTTCTATCTGTGCTTTTTTCTTTGTATTGCTTTTATTATTACTTGATCTTTAAATAATGAACATGTGTCATCTTATTAAAAATGAGTCATTTAAAAAATAGAAAGCTTTCCTGACCACCACCACTACACATACACACGTACACACGCACACATGCACACACACACACAAAGGCAGGAGTTGGGTATAGTTTCAAAGTGACAAAAAACCACAAAGGCTAGATTAATATTAAGCTTTGACATTTGTTTTTGTTAATTGCATTCTTAATTTTATTTTGCTTAGGTCATGCACATTCGGAAACTACTTCAGAAAATGGATCGTCCAAATGGTCTTTATCCAAATTATTTGAACCCAAGAACAGGGCGCTGGGGTCAGTGTAAGTATTTCTAGTGCAACTGAAGCTTTGCTAAAAGATTATTTGTTAAAAAACTCAATGCTTGATGTAGTGACAAGTAGAGACCCTCAGTTAGTGTTTAACCCTGTGATCTACTAGTGATGCTAACTTTGACATGTTTCTGATCTCTCTTAACTTCAGATTTCCTACTTTTAATATGAAAACATTAACAACCTGTCATACAAGAGTGTTTTATTTCACATATGTGTAAGTACTTAGCTGAAGTAAAGTGTGGTGGTTTGAAGGGTTGTACTATAAACTCTTACTAACAAATCACAACGTCATGTAAGTAACAGCACTGCTTAGGAGAAATATATATAGGAGGAGCATGAGAAACAGAGGAGCATATTAAATGACTAGGAAGGAGGGCACCGCTCTTGAATAAGCTATGTCTCGTCATTCGTTTCAGAAGAAGATGTCATGGTGTCCATTAGTCACCAGGTTCTGTGCCCAGTTCTGGGCAGAGACTGAAAGTGGGGAAAGAACATGTAGGGCTTGTCCTGAATTCAGGGATCTCACAGGCTAGCAGATAGGCAGACTCCTTAGAAGTAGTTGCTATATAATGTGATGACTGCTGGAGTTGAGGAATGCTCCAGTTGTTAGTTGAAACTGTGACAGAAGTGAATTCTTCTGCCTGAGGACAAAGTATTTTGTTTGAAGATGGGGTGGTTTTTCTTAGTAGTGCTTTTTAAAATAATAAATACATTTTCTTTTCTTTTTTAAAATTTTTATTTTAAAGATGTGGGGTACAATTCAGGGTTAAGTATACAAATGTTCATTATACAGGTACCCTGTTAATGAAGTGTGCCCTCCTCCCCTGGCAGAATCCCACTACTGCCAATACCACCCCCTCAACCCCGGCAATTTCCCACTGCTGGCAATCCTTTTCTTAGTATTACAATAATTATTCAAGGTTCACTTAAGAGTGAGAACATGTGATACTCAGTTCTTTGTTTTTGTGATAGATCACTCAGTATTATAGACTCTAAGTCTGTCCAAGTTGCTGTGAGGTTCATAGTGTTGTTGTTCTTTATGGCTG